>CAMTDV010000514.1:0-17473 GCA_947069175.1 Scalesia atractyloides | reverse complement strand
TGCCCCTTGGCCCAAATAACAAGGGTTTTAAACTAATTTTAAATTTAAAAAATTTAAATTCCAAAAAATATAATGACTTTCCAAACGTGCAAAGGAAATGAAAACCCTTTTGATTAAAATACCTTCCCTTAATCTAAAAAAATTTATTAAAAATTAAAAATCAAAGTTTTCCAAATTAAATGAAAGGAAAATAACCAAAAATGAAATCCCCCAATTGAAAAAATTTTTAACAAACAAAAAAATTAAAATAACTTATTGTTTAAAATTTCCCAATTTCACAATAACAAATTTTAATAGTTAAGCCAAAAGGAAATTTGTAAAATGTTAACCAAAAGGATTAAAGGGAGATAAGTTTAAAAACCCTCCTTTTTTTTTTTTCCCCAAGTTTGAGAGGTTTAAAATTTGCCAACTCTTCCAATTTGCCACTGTTTTCATTCAATGAACGAAGGCTTTTATGGTCTTTTTTTTTTTTGGTTTTTCATTTTGTTTCCCTTTTGGCACCATTTTAAAACAAAGTTACCAAGAAATGTTTAAACATTTTTATTGTAAAAGGGTGTTGATTTCCAGGTTTTGGATAATGGTGGCTTAAATTTTCCAAAATTTTTTTCTTTTTTGTGTTAAAGGTTGCCAACCAATTTTGAGGAAATACCATATTTTTTTTATTTTACCCATTCCATTTAACCAAAATTTTTACCATTAAGCAATTATTTAACCAAGAATAATAAAAGGGTTCGTAATAAAGGGATTTTTAAAATTTCTAAAGCTTTTTTACCATTTAAACCTGAAATTTCAAGAAATACAAAGATTTCGTATAAAGGAAAATTTGGAAAAGGATAAATTCTTAAAAACCCATTCAAAAAAATTTACCATTTTTAAAATGTTTGTCTGATCAAATAAACTAATTTCTTTTAAATAAAAAAAATGGTTAAATGATTATTTTTTAAATTTTAATTTTTACTAGAAAATTTCAAAAATAAAAAAACCTTAATCCAAAGTTATTTTTATTTTAGTTAAAAATTAAATTTATGAATTTGAAATTTATATTTGGGGAAAATTTAAAATTTTAAAATTTTTAAAATATTTTTTTTATAAAAATTCTATTTGATATTATTTTAATTTTTAAAAATATTTTTTTAAAGATTATTAATATTTATTAGATATAATTAGGTACCAATTTAATTATTAACATAATCGGTTTTAATAAAAAAGGTTAAGGGATGTGAGCCGAAATAAAACCCCACACCTAAGGCCACCCCCTTGGCCCCCTTGACCTAAAACCCCATACCAAAACCCACTGATTTTATTTACTTCCATATTTTAACCCCAACCTTTTACAGCTCTTGATTTTAGAATCCTTTTCCACATTTTTTGGTTTTTCAACTTTTTCAAAAAAACCAAATTGGTTTTAACCCTTTGTTCAATTTTCAAACCAATGGAACATGAATTACTCCCTTGAAATTTTACACGGTTTTTGTCAAAAGGAAATTTTAAAAAGGAAAATATTTAAAAATTTTTTTACAACTAGAGTTGAACCAGTTTTAATCCCATTTTTTTCCCATAATTTAAAAAATTAAAAGTTAAATAAATTTTAAGTAATTAAATTATTACAAAATTTGATTCATAATGTTCAAAATTAAGACTTACAATTCAGTTTTTTTTTTGGATAAAATTTTTTTTTTTTGTAATTTTTTTCCAATAATGTCATTAAATTTTTACCCATTTATAGAAATTCATGTTCCTTAAAAACCCTTTCCCTTATTTTGAATTAAATTTTATGAAACCTAAAGGGAAAAGGATTTTTCCAACGCCAATTTTCACTTTTTAAATTTGGGATCATACCCTTTTTTTGAAAA
Organism: Scalesia atractyloides; assembly: GCA_947069175.1. Lineage (NCBI taxonomy): Eukaryota > Viridiplantae > Streptophyta > Magnoliopsida > Asterales > Asteraceae > Scalesia > Scalesia atractyloides. The sequence goes on along the minus strand of CAMTDV010000514.1, from coordinate 15,620 downwards.
AAGTATAACCTTTATTTAGTGATTGAAGGGTGATAATTTTTTGGGTTTAAAACGTTGTGAAAAAAAAATTTTTTGTTAAGGGGAAACAAAACCCCTTTTAAATCAAAAAAAAAATTTGAAATGAACAAACAAAATTTTCCTTAAAGGTTTTGTTTTTATTAATTTTTCTTTTAAAATTTTTTTTTTTTAAAAAAAAATTTTTTTTTTCTAATTAATTTTTTTAAAAACCAACTTTACCAATAAAAATCTTAAAAAATGAAAAAAAAGGGAAAAAAGAAAATTTTTCCCAAAAAATTGTTTTCCTTTTGGGGTTTTCCTTTATTTTGTAGTAATGTTGAATAAAAAATTTTAAATTCATCCTCTTTTTGAAAGGGAATTAAAACCTTTCTTGTTATTAAATTAAAAAAAAAAGTTTTTAAAGTAAAAATTAATAATTTTTAAATTTTTAAATAAAAAGGGCAAGTTTTTAAAATGAAAAAAAGGGGTACAATTAAAAGTTTTTATTTTTTTTTTGGGGAATTTTTTTTAATTTTTTTAAAAATTTTTAATTTTTAATATAAAAAAAAATTTTTTTATTTTGGTTTGAAAATCATAACTTTTAAACTTTTTCAACCTAAAAAATTTTACCTTTTTTTTAAAAAAATTAAATTTTAAAAGGGATCAAAAAAAATTTTTAATCAATAAACCTTTGGGGGAAAGTAACGTTTTCAAAACCATTTTTTTTTTAAAAAATTTCTTTATTCAAAACAAATTGTCCCAAAACTTCTAAAGGTTCTAAAATTATGAAAATTTTTTTTTTTTAAACTTTTTTTTATTAAATTTCAATTTTTGGATTTTCGAATTTAAAAGGAATTACTCCAATAATTTTTTTTAAATTAAAGTTTTTATTTTCAAATTGTTTCCCTTCCTTTTAATTAGTAATCAATTCGTTTTATTGTAAAGTATAAGGATTTTTTTGAACTTTGGTAATCGCCAAACATACTTCCAATTCATCATTTAAGCCCTTTTAAAAACTTTAAATAAAAAATATTTATTATAATTTCCCTTGGTTTATTTTAAATTTGAAAATTTTGGGAAATTTTAAAAATTTAAATTTGGCCATTAAATATTTTTATTTTATTTATTTTTATATTATTTATATTTTTTAAAATATTAATTATAATTTTATTTTTTTTTGGTTTTTTTTCCCAAAAATTTAAATTTTAATACCTTTTCCTTTTGGAAAATTTCACTTTTTTTTTTAATTTTTTAAAGTTTTTCTTAATATGTTTCCCTTTTTGTTTTTTCTTGACCAGGTTTGTTTTTATTCCTTTGTTTATTTACCCTTTTTTAAAAATTTTATCTCAACAAAAATCTTTTTTTTTATTTTAACAAATTTCTCATTTTTTTTATTATTTTTTTAAGAATTCAAAAATTAAACAAAATTCAATAAAACCTTATCCGTAAGAGGGGAAATTAAATTTAAACCTTTTTTAGTTAATTTTGGAATATTAAATTTTTCTAAAAATTAAATTTCTATATTACAAATTTTACATAATTTTAAAAAACGTACCATAATTTGAATTTGCGGTTTTTGGGTTAAAGGTGAAATTTTCCTTTTTTATCCCTTAAATTTAATTCAAAATAATTTAATTTTGGGGGTTTGGGAAAATAAAATTATGCTCACTTTAACTAAAATTTATGGGGAAATTAAAAAAATTTTTTTCCCTTCTTTAACCAAAAACCCAATTGTAACATTCAATGCAACAACCACCCTTTTTGGGCCTTTTTCCCAAAAACCCTTTTCCTTAGGGTCTTCAACCCTCTTTATGGTTAGTTCATGGGAACTTTCTAATAGGCTTTTTGGGTTATTTAAAAAAGGTATAATTTAAAAATTAAAAAACCAAAAAACAACATTTTTTTCGTTTTGAGAAAATTTTAAATTCTTATTAATTTTGGGGACTTGTGGGCAACTTGAACCAATAACAAGACAGGAAAATAGATTAAAATAAAAAAAAAACCCGAAAAAATTTTTAAAAGCAGGGGCCGTTTTTGCATTTAAACCAAACAAACCCCATTCGTTGAAAAAATCTTTTCTTTCATTAGTTTACTGGTTAACGTTTTGGTTCTTATTAGTATTTATTTTAAATTTTAAATTGTGTCATAAAAAATGAACATATTATAAATTAAAGCTTAATTTATTATTTTCTCCCTATTTAAATTCTAAAAAAATAAAATTATAAAATTTTAAAGTGGAAACATCAAAAAACAAAGTTTAAATTTTATTAAAAGGGGGAATTATTAACCTTAACATCCCAAAAAATGGGGGGGTTGTAAACAAATTAACAAATGGTCCTGGGAAGCCATGTTAAACTTTGGGGGTTTTGGGTTATTTGCTTTGAAAATAGTTACCAAGAACGAAAATTTTAATAAAAAGAAAACCCTTCTTTAAGTTGGAAAATTTTTTTAATTGGTTTCCACACCAATAAAGAAAATAAATGGGGGTTTAAAAGGGTTTGCCCCCAACTTTAAGATTCCCCCTGAATTGTTTTAATTTTTAAAAATCCTTAAGGTTAAATCCTCTTTTAAATGGGATGGAAAATGAAATAAAATGAAAATTTATTAAAATCCTTTATTGAAATTTCAATCTTGAATCCCAAAGGGAATAATAAATGAAACCTAAAAGATAAAATAAAAGCTTGGTCCCCCTTTAAAGGGTTTAGTAAATAAACTACTAATAGTTTCAAAAGGAATTAATTTATAAATTAATTTAATTTTTTAAAAGTTTTTGTTTCAACGAAGTAAAAAAAAAGAGTTTCTTACCTAATATTTCATTGTTTTAACTGCCCAAATTTAAAATATTTCATAGATTAAAAAAAAAAACCAATGAAAAAAAATGAAAATTTAAAATTCACAATGGAAAATTTAGCATTAAAAAAAATTTTTTTAAAATTTAATTTTAAAAAAAATGAGCATAAAAACCCCATTGAAATCTTTCTTTCTTCTTACCCTTTTAAACTTCAAAACCCAAAAACTTTAACTTTATTTTAAATCAAACCCAAAGTTTAAAATATTTTTTTTTTTTTTTCTTGAAACCAAAAAAAACCCGAAAAGGGCCCCCCTTTTTTCATTAATTTTTTTGGGGTTTTCTTGCCCCAAAGGTTGAAAAATTTTTTTTGCTTTGACAAATTTAATTTGCAATTTAACTCTTTTACTATTTAAAAAATATACCTTAATTATTTTTTTTATTTCAATTTTCCCTTAACCCTTTTTCTTAAGCTATCCCCTTTACAGAACAAAATATTATTTAAAAAGGGCTTAAATTGAAAAAAATTAAAATTTATTGTTTAACATATAAAATTAGGGAAAAATTTTTTAAAATTAGGGAGGGGGGGGAAAAAAAAAAAAATTTTTGGGAGGGTTTTAAAAAAAGTTTTTTTTTGGTGGGTTTTTTTTTTTTGGGGCTTTTTTAAAAAATTTGGAAAATTTTTTAATAAATTTTTGGGGGGGAAAAAAAAAAAGGCCCCCAAAAAAAAAAATTTTTTTTTTAAATTTTAAAACTAGTTTTAAAAGGTTTTAAAAAATTTTTTTATTTTTATTTTGGTTTTTAAAAATTAAAAAAAAAAAAAATTTTAAATTTTCCCCCTTTTGGGAAAAAAATAAAAATTTTTTAACTTATTGTTTTTAAAAAGGTAAACTTTTTTAAATTTTTTTTTAAATTTAATTTTTTTTTGTCCCCTTTTAAAATTTGGTAAAAAAAGGGGGTTTTTTTTTTTTAAAAATCTTTTAAAAAAAAATAAAAAAAAAAAATTTTAAAGTCCCAAATTTTGGGAAAAAAAGTTTGGAAAAACAATTTAAAAAAATTTTTTTTTTTTTTATCCTGGTTTTTTTTAAAAATTTTGGGGATTAACTAAAGGAAAAATTTTTTTTTTGGTTTTAGAAAATTTTTTTAACAAAAATTTTTTTTAAAAAATTTTTTGGGTTTTTTAACGGGTTTCCTTTTTTTTGGGTTTTTAACTCCCGGGAAAAAATGGTAAATTTTTTATGTTTAATTTTAAAATTTTAAACTATAAAAAAGGGGGAAAAAAAAATTTTAAAATAAATTTTAATGTTATTAAACTAATTTTAATTTTTTCCCCCAAAAAAAAATAAAAAAATTTTTTAAAAAAATTTTTTGAAAAAGGAAAATTAACTTTTTTTTTTAAATTTTCCCTTTGCAAATTAAACCCTGGTTTTTTTTAAACCCGTCTAGTTCTGTTTAACAAAGGGGTTTTTTTTTTCAAACAAAACCCAAAAATCGGGTTTAAAACATTTTTAATTTTTCATTCCTTTCCCCCCCGGGTTCCCAAAAATTTTGAAATTTAAAAAAATTGGATTATTTAAAAATTTTTTTCTTAAAAAGGGGAAAAAAATTGTTTTTAAAAAAAAATTTTTTTTCCCCCTTTTTATGGCAAAAAATTTTTCCTTTTAAAAATTTTTTTTCTTCAGGCTTCGCTGATGGTACGTCATCAGTAAAAAAACTAATAACATGAGTTGATGCTAATTACTAAGTAAGTTTTATTACTCTTTTTTGGCCAAATTAATTCTTTTGAACAAGTTTCTTTTGGTTTATTTCCTTTTAACACTAAAGGCCTAACAGATGCATTTCTCTAAGAGATGGGAGCAAACTACTTTTTCTTTGACACGATCCGAATACGAGATAATGATTGATCAAACGCAAGATGTTCTCATTGACGGGAAATATTCCAATGATTTGTTGGTACATATTTAACTTTTTCATGTATTTATATAGCATTGGTCATAATTTTGGTTATGTTTAATCTCTTGATATGTCAAACTAGTAAGTTCTAAAAAATGGGGTCAAATGGACGGTTATAAGATCTCCCACAGTGTCTTTTGAACCTACTAAGCTGCTATATTCAATATGCAATCAAATTAGATTTTTATTGTAATACTATAGCTCCTGAAATAATATTTTATCACAGCAACATTTTATTAAATTTTTTTTCTTGACAAAAATGGTTCAGTCTAACTCGATCTTACTTTTTTTTTAACCGATCTCGTCTTTTTGACAAATTTTTATTGACACTTCCTAATGGTTTTCATATAACTTTTAATACTATGATGCTAGGTAATACATGACTTAAACTTATTGGCTTTGTTTGAATTTCTTGTTCAAACAAGGGAGGCAGATTTTGACTCTTTGGGTCATACAAACTACTTTTCAATCAAGATTTTCAGTTTTTCCGAATTTTCATGCAAAAAGTTTTGATACTACATTAGTTCTTTATGGACAACCTGCTTCAAAAAGCAAATGGTTAATTGTAAGCTTGAAATGAATATGTATTAAAAGCTGTAATTTGAAAATTTGACCTATATAGTCAAATTATGTTCTTTTATAATTTATCACTTCAACTTTCAGATTGATCTTACTATATATTATAAGGAAATTCATAGTAAAAATTTGTCTTTGTTTCACTTTTTGTAGAATGCGCGTCCAACTTTAGTGTCACCATGAGAATGTTCAGCAAAAGGTATTTTTCAAGTTCCATCTGTTTCACTTTTGGCACCTTTTAATAGTTTATATTGGGACTTACCCGTATGTGTTAACTAAGTATGGATGGTTAGAAGGAAGACAAAGCATGAAACTTTGTCACTTCAATTATAGATACAAGTGTTATAAATCATTCTATTGTAGAAATGAACCAAGAACCAATAAAACTTACTTTAGAAGGTTTTGTTCTTTAGATTGGAATACATAGGTGAGTTGTTGAGAGTGAGAGTGGGGAGAACAAGCGTGTGTTTGTTCAGGAGTTGTCGCTTTTTGTCCTACCAATGATATAGAAATAGGGTAACGGTCAACAGGTTACTAATTTGACTCTTTCTGTACACTAGATGATTATGAAGAAAATGAAAATAATTACGAGCAATGATGCCTAGTTGTTCTTTCTTGTTGGTATCAACTTATATAGAGGGATCATTTGTAGATAATGGTGGAAATCGTGATAGAAATAATCACAATCACATCATCCGCAAGAAACAAGAGTAGGAGGCGACCTTTCTTTGTGTTTACTTTAAATTTGAGCTTGTTAATTTTATGTATGATTGGTTGAACAATTTAAATTTATTAACCTCAATAAGGACTGGAAATTCCATCAAAAGCCAGCAAAGTGTCATCAAATGCTTAAATGCTTACAACCTTAAATAGTTTCTTTTTATTTTTTTTATTTTTTTTAGAAACCAAGATCATTTTTAAGTAAACATGGTTTTTAATATCTTCTTTAATTTTTTATAAATTAATGGAGGACATGGAACAGACAAATGTTGGAGTAATATTATTAAATTAATCTGATTTGGATTCTTAATTTAAGCGGTTTGTTTAACCCTCTTTTTCCCACCTAAGATAATAAGCCATGGTTTAGTTTTTACTTGTCTGGATGCTAACATGTAATATTTTCAATTACAAGTATGGCCAGGGACTCGTTGGCTTAAAGATACATGGGGCTGCTACACCTGGAGGTTCTCTTACTGTTGCCCAAAATGATCTTTGATCTCTAGATCGCAAATGATAAAATAACCTTTAATATAACTGAATCGTAATACAAGTGTGTAATGATAGATATGAACCCATGAACATAATCGTTTACAAATGAAAACTAAAGTCCTATTTATAGTTTCTAATGGATACGAGTTGTAGAGACGTATCTCTTCGACGAACGGATGCCTTCCCTTGAATGCGTGGATTGAGAATGAATATGAAGAGGTGTGTCTCCTTGTCCAAAAGTCGCGTTACTTGTCTTGGGCTGAAATCGATTGGGTGTGTCTCCAAGAGACCCTTCGATTTGTAGTGAAGTTATATGGCGGTTACCAAGTTCTGATTTCGTCACAATCGGTCCCTATACTTTGTAACTTCCTTCTATCAAGTAATTACGATATAACCCTTGAACTTAGGATGGAATTGATTAGTATTTCATTCACCCCCTAATCTTGAAATATCCTTGGGTTGTTGTAGATCTTGAATCCGAACTGTTCTCGCAGTGTAGCAACTTGACCCTTGGCTAGTGCCTCGTTAGTATGTCTAACCCCGTTGTAGTTCTCCCACTGATGTGTTCACATTGATGTGTTTGTTTTCCACGCATTCTCTATGAAATGATAGTTGTATCAATGTGTTTGCTTCTTCCATGAAAGACTGGATTCTTTCATGAGTGCTATTGCAGAAACATTATCACTCTTAGTGTTATCTTCTTTCCTTACAGGTCTGTAATTTCACTTAATAGTCTTTTAGCCAAAGTGCTTAGCTTGCTGCTGTAGTGGCTGCCATTGGAATTCTGGATTAACATGATGATATGCCACTGTTTGTTGCTTCTGTGGCACCAGGTTATGGGTGATTCTCCAAAGTAGAATAACAGACTGGTTGTACCTCTTCCCTTGTCTGTATTAACTCCATAACTACTATCGCTATAAAATGTGAATCTTACATCCTACTTGTTTCTTGCAGATAATCCATGCTCTTAGTTCCTTTGTATAAAATAGTACTTGCTTCATGCCTTACAAGTGATTCTCCTTTGGTTCTTGCTTGTAATCACTAAGCAGACTGATGAGTAACAAGATCTCGTGGCCTTGTATGAGTAAGTACCTGAGAGAAACCTATCAGGCCTTATGTAATATTTACTTTGCATCTACTAGAATCTCCTTCTTCAGTCTTTGTTAACTGTGTTCCGGATTCATAGGAATCTTTGTGTCGTTGGCAGGTTAACATATCAGGTCTTTAATTATCTTGTTAATGTAGCCTGTCTGCTTGATGGCTATCTCCCCCCTGCTTTGAATAACTTCTATTCCGAGATTAGTTTATACTAGCAATCCTAGATGCTCGTTTCCACTTTAGGTCTGTATGAAGATTTCACTCTTAGTGCTTTGCCTATCTCTGTTGTCTGAAATTTTCTACGGCAGTTGTTGAAAACCTGCCACGCCTGCGATTTTCCAAACTGCCTTCCTTGGCATAACTGTTGTCTGATGTGTTAACATCAACTTGATCTTAACTATCCCCTGGGCTTCATTTCTTCTGTCTTAATGTCTTTCTTCATACGTTTTTAACCTTCCGACCTTCTTCTTCTAGCGTCATTGTAGTCTGGATCGTGAATATTGTTCCATGGGAGGCGACAATCTGAGTAAACTTATCTGGCACGACATTTAGGTGTTTGCGTACCAGAGTCGGTTGACTCAGTGTTGTAGTAATTCACTTTGCCCAGGTAACAACACACTATTTATCTTTGCGGTGAAAGGGAGTCTATAGTGTCATCTTCCCTCATTTGCATGACTCGATTCTAACATTGTGTATGCTAACGAGCCTTTTGTACCCGATCAACGCCAATGTGTTTGTCTTTAGATTTTCCCAAATTCCTCCTTTGTAGTCTTGCAACTTTCAATACACTTCTTCTGGTATTGCTTGAAACGGATAAGCAATTGCAGACTTATCTTTTTTTAACATATGTTTGTGTATTTTCTGCTGGTTCAATCGTTTTCCCATAATCAATTCGCATCTAAAATCATTTTGATGCGAATTGGCCAAACACTGTATTTGTAGATTTCAAAAATTGGGACACTGAAACTGGGAAAGAAGAAACTTTTTTTTTCCTTTTTTTTCACTTTGGATTACAATTTGCTGATTCGACTTCTGTCGTTCCGTCGTTCCTGTTGTTTCCTGATTTTACTTTCTGACCTAACAATTTTTCACTTTTGACAAACTGGTATCAACCAAATTATTCCTGACCCGCAAGTTATCAAAAACGCGTAATCACCAAAACAATCTAATTCGCACTAACCCCGAAAGCAAAACCCTAGATTCCTAACCCTGGTCTCGATAAACCTTGACCGAAAATAAAAACTGAATTGAACTTGCGATTGAAAAGTAGAACGTGATCGTGAATTCCCTGCGACGCTAGAGCCTGATGCTCTTATACCAATTGTTGGCCCAGAATTGATCTATGATCTCTAGATCGCAAATGATTAAATAACCTTTCTATAACTGAATCGTAAATACAAGAGTGTAATGATAGAATTGAACATGAAACACAATCAATTTACAAATGAAAACTAAGTCCTATTTTAGTTTCTAATGGATACGTGTTGTAGAGACGTTGTCTCTTCACGAACGGGATGCCTCCCTTGAATGTGTGGATGTGAATGAATATGAAGAGGTGTGTCTCCTTGCTCCAAAAGTCGCGTTATTGTCTTTTGGCTGAAATAGAATGGGTGTGTCTCCAAGGACCCTTCGTTTGTTGGTGGAAGTTATATGGCGGTTACCAAGTTCATGATTTGTCACAATCAGTCCCTATACTTTGTAACTTTCCTTCTTATCAGGGTAATTTACGATATAACCCTTGAACTTAGGATGGAATGATTATATTTTCACTTACAGCATGTGGATATTCCGTGCGTGGACGATAGGATGTATATATGTTTCAGGTAGATAAACTTCTAGTTGCATATTTGCAGCTTAAATAAGCATTAACCCATGAAGTTATGAATATTGATATATCATTTATATGTTTGCTACATCGTTAGTGGGTGCGTACTTTGAAGTGGGGAGTAGGAAGTACATCTACGGTAAGTATATCTATGACATGACTGTTTTCCTTAAATGCTCAAGAATTAGATAATTTGGAAGTTAGGTCTCTTTCGAAGCAACCCGTTTTTCCTCTTGGATAGAGGTATGGTTGTTTTATTGCAAAATATTGTTTTTATTTTCATTATTTAAACTCATTGCATTACTATAAAGTATTAGATAGAATATATTAGGTTAGGGTTAATCTTAATTATTCTCTAGGAGATATGTTTGATTAGGCTATACTTGTAATTATCTCATTGGTAATTCAAATCAGGTTTCCTTTCTAATTATCTTATTGTATTACTTTCTATAAGATCAACAATACATCTACTTCACTTATATTCATTATTTTTTAGGGTATTAGATTATTAGTGTTTTGTTAGGGCTTAGAATCGAGAAAAGAAAACCAGCGAGAGAGAAAATTTGAAGTGGAACCACTAATAATGAAAGTTCGTTATGGTTTTGGTGACAATCTGTCCACTATTTTTCATGGTAAAGCAAGATGGATTAACCAGTGATTTCATTGAGTGAAATACAAGGAACTTGAACATTTTCTGGAAACTCTATCACTTTCGTCCTGTGTCATTTTTCATTCCCTTCATAAATCTCATAAGATAATACTTAATTAGGTTTGGCATTTATGACTTTGTAAAACTAATATGTACCACATAGACATTCATCTGGCCCTTTTATCATAGAACTCCTTGCTAGTTAGTCTTTTGTTTGTAGTGGGATTTAAGGTTGTAACAGGTGTAGGGTTCTTTGATGGTGGTAACGAGGATATTTTGCAGTACAGTTAGAGGAGTAATCCCTTTTTGAAAAAGGGTTTACATATTCACACACTCACTTGCCTATTTAGTCACCCTTTAGAGGGTGTCTAGGGCTATTTTTTACTCCGACCATATTCCCCCCCCCCCATGCAAACATACATAGTTAATTCAGTCACATCTGACGGGGGCGTCCATCAGTAGACGGAGTAGAAGTAGGCCAGGCCAAGGTCGGGGCGTCTAGAGCTAGACGATCCGTCTTGATTGTTGTTGCTATGTCATGAATGTCAGCCAAGTTGCAAAATGATACGCCCGTCTAGGCCTAGAAGGGGCGTATATATCATTCTTAATTAGAGCATGCAGCGCCATTTGTGCCGCAAAAATGTTTCGATTCGTCGTCGGATATTCTCTCCGAATTCTTTCTTTGCTGTATATTACTTCATCTGATATCATTCATGCATGTTGGTAAAGTAGTAAAGTGATACGCCCCGCGATAGGCGTAGACGATGGCGTCTATTTTCTTTGGCTGTTAAACAAAAAGGGGGAAAAAATGGGGTAAATAAGGAAAAAGGGAAAAATACTGTCTTTTTTTAATATAGGGTTTTTTTTGTTACTAATAGAGTGGTGTTGGTTTAAACATAGTGATATGTTGTTGAACTTATTTCAGGTGTTTCTACAGCACCTAACGAGTCTCAGTTATCTCTGATTATTAGTCCTGGGTCAACCACGGTCAAGAAAGCAAGAACAATGGCTAGATCCTTTTTATGTTAATACAATTTATTTGTATAAATAATACAAAGATTTTGTTAATACATAAAAAAACTTTTGGTATAACTAATAGGATTTTATTTAGTTAATTTGAACTTTGATATAAGCCGACATTTCTTCAGTACACCCAAGGCAAATTAAACCATACAAAGCTTTGTATCTAAAGACAACAAACTCCGGGTACTGACAAACAGAAGGTAATTATACTCTTCGAGCTCTCACGTCCAACCGTCGGCACCGGCAGATGACGAAATGTCAATACTGCCTGTGGCGTCGGTTGGGCATGAGAGCTCAGATACTATGATTACCGGCTGTTTGTCAACACCTAGTTTGTTGGTTTTTAGATACAAAGCCCATCTAAAAAAACCCAAAAAACTCTGGGGTCTTGATAAACAACATCCATTATACTCTCCGAGCTCTCGCGTCACAACCGTCAGCACCGGTAGACGATGAAATGTCGATACTGCCGGTGGCGACGGTGGGACGTGAGAGCTCAGAGAATATAATTGTTGGTCAATACCGGAGTTTGTTGGTTTTTAGATAGACTTTGTACGGTTTAAAAAACCATACAAAGGCCATCTAAAAACCAACAAACTCTGGGCATTGAGAAACAACAACAATTATACTCTCCGAGCTCTCACATCCCACCGACTTATTTTTTTTTCTATTGTCTTTTATACAGGAGGCTGTGCGCGCTTGCACACGGTCTCACGCAGTACTTCGCCTCCGCCCATCATCGGCAGGAGCGCGACTTTTTGTACGGTGGGGCGTATGTCACCGTCATAGCCCGGTCGTTAGATCTTGTGCCGGAGGTGGACCCGCACATTGCAGCCGGCCATACCGTCCACGCGCATGGGTTTTCAGACCTTGCGCGGGATGAGGCTGGTGAAGAGGTTCGCCATGCTCGGCGAGCGGTTTAAAAGCCGCGAAGGTGAGCCATGGATTCCGGAGCCGCTGCCAGATCACTTAGCTCCAGTCCATGCGCCGGCAGATGAGCAGCGGGAGTCCAGGACCCTCCGGTTGATTTTGACGGACCGGCACCGCCCACCGCCCCACCACCTCACGGGGCGCCTCAATTTCCGCAGCCGTCCTTCCAGGTCATGCCCCGGGGGGTGCGGCATACACGTGCTTACGATCCGACGTCGACAGGCTTATTTGGATCTTGTTGGCTGGCTGGTTCGGGAGGGGCCCGGATAGACGGGAGAGAGACGAGTTACCTGGCATACCGCTCCCAGCAGCTCGACACCGCATCAGCCGCAACAGCCCCATCCAGACTCGTATGCATAGACATTTTGTATTTAGTTTTCAGCTGTACAGATAAATATTGTTTATGGTTGTACAAATTTATGTTATATTTAACTTAGTTTTCAGTTATTCGATTACTTGATGATTGTTTGTGTTAAATTGACATTGAAATGTAATACGGAAACAACATACACTTGTTGGCATTCATCTTAAAATGTTGAAAACAGTATTAAATTTCAGTATTATATTTTTTTTTTTAAAAAATAATGTAAAAAAATTAAATATAAAACGATTGAAAAACATAACTCACTTTTTGTATAATAAACAAAACTTTTTAAAAAAACCTAAAATTGCATCTAAAAAAAATTCTACCTCCAATAACAACCAATTTACCTCACCAAAACACTATTTTTTTCAATCTCCCCACCAAAAAAATCCATTTTCCCAACAAAAAAAAAAAAAAAAACCCCATGGACTAGACGGGTCGTCTAGGTCCAGACGGCCCGTCTAAACAAATAAAATCTATGGGCCCTGCCAGGTGAAATATCAAAATCAGTGTTATAAAGGCCGTCTAGGCCTAGACGACCCGTCTAAGGCCCAGGGGTGTCCAAATAGGCAGCAAGGGTGTGTGAATAGATTGAGCCTTTCAAAAAAGAAGATACACCCCTTGTATTGTAAACTAGGTTTGATCCTAGAAATTGGTACATTGTGCCCACTATTATATTTGCTTGATCTAGCAATATGGCCCAAGAACAAGCATGACGCAGGATAGTGGGTTTGGACATTCTAACATGACATCAAATGTCTTGTTGTAAGCCTTTTATGAACATTGCATAGCATATTCTATACGGTGTGATAGTGACCTTATTGAGAAAGAGGTCAAAGACTCACAGTATTTTCAATTGTGTTTGTTTGAGTTAGAGCTTTTCATGCTCCGATAGAATCTTCAATCACTGCGGTTGCAAATCGTGCAAAGACTAATTGAACATGCTTTGCCATAATAGCCCTGAAGCTTAAATTCCCTTTGTCGTCATGTATAATTGGTGCCGCTACAAAACTTTCCCTTCTAAGATGAACTACTGCATATATGAGTCTCAAATGATTTGGTGTTTCATCGATGGTAAATAAATGCTCACATTCATAGAGACATCCCTTTACATATAACCCGTCAAAAGCATCACTAGCTTACGCTTTGACCCTAGTAGCATGGGGCATGTGGAATCCCGTGTGAATCAGCAAGGACCACCTTGGAAGGCTAAATACCTCTGGGTGACTGATATCGAAGTAGTACCGTGAGGGAAGGGTGAAAAGAACCCCTCAGGGAGTGAAATAGAGCATGAAACCATAAGCTCCCAAGCAGTGGGAGGAGCCCAGGGCTTGGTTAAGGGAACCCACCGGAGCCGTAGCGAAAGCAGTCTTCATAGGGCAATTGTCACTGCTTATGGCTTTGGTAACTCATAAAATTTAGTACGAAACGTAAATCGAAAATTTGCGAAAGATGAAAAGTAAAAGAGTTGCGAGGTTAAATTGTAAAAGAAGAAAAGTTTTGATTTTAAGGTGAATTAAAATCAAATTTGTAAGTTAAATTTGCAACATATAAAAAGACTTGGGTTAAAAAGTAAATTCTAATTTTTTTTGAAAACCACCCAAAGCTAAGGGTATAGCTACCCTAAGCTTAAAGTTGTTGCCTATTTATAGCGTATTATTTCTTATTGGAAGGAGCACGATCTAACCCAAAAATTTAGGGGCATCATATTTTATTTTGAGATCATCCTTTGTATAACAAAGAAGAAGTTAGAAAGGTATTTTTACACTATGGAGACGAGGTTGAGGGGTAGCCCGTGCTACCCCTGCTAACATACTAACTCTGCTCCTGGGAGGAGGAGGACGAGATTGATTGAGAGGTTGAGGTGGCGCCTACGGTACAGGCATAAAGCCCATATCCTGGCTAATATGGACTATGCGAGATAGAGAAGCGGTATGTTTAGCGGAGTATATCTTGATTTGGAGTTTCAACGAAAAAGTAAAGTGGCGATATAGGGTGCACCATACGGGGAGTGAGAACACCTCTCCCACCTAGGATGCCCATGACCCGTCATCTTAACAGAAGTACGAAACAGTAAGAACATACAAAAAAATATTTGTAACTGATGATCACCCATTTTAGAAGTGAGAAGTGGCAATCACTGTTGTTTTCAGTGATAGGTACGTAAGAGGTAAGATCGTTCGTTAGACTCTGTGGTCATGAAGGGGAGGAGTGCCAACTCAGCACTCGCGACTGAGTGGTGTGAGCATGAAACCGAAATCATGGATGTGTTCACGACATGAAGAGTTATAGAACCGTGGAACGACTACTTTTTTTTAATGTTCTTTTAAAAGTAAGCAGATAAATTCATTCAATTTGTTTACCAATCAAATCTCACTTGAACATTTATCTTAAACGTCAATCTTTTTTTTACAACAGTATTAATTCAAAATGGTTACAAACCATCGGCAATAAAATCTTTTAAGGTGGACAACGATGCAAGTAAGTTGTTTTAGCGCACACATGGATCACTAGTTCAGCGGATTTCGATACAAGTAACGTTTTATCATACATCTTTAATTTACTTTATTTGTGTTACGGATAATAATAATAATAACAATAACGACGACCATAATGAAATGGAATTTGGTTTAAATGAAGATTGTCTCTAAAATAAAAATAAAATAGAAAGGTGAATTAAACTGAGCTTTTGTTTTTTTTTTTGAACAACCAAATTTTAATGTCTTTCAAAGGGGGAAACAATTTATTGGAAAAGCCAATGAAGCTAAAGCAAAAGTCACAGCCTCCAATGTGAATGGGCGGATCTAGAGTCACCGAGGAGGTTCCCAGGAACCTGTTCGGTTTGTAATTTATAGTATAGTATCATTGCTATGTTATTAGTTTCCAGATGCTATACATGAATGAAACGTTAAAGGAAAGCTCGACCAAAATTTTCTATCTAGGTGTAGCATTTCTGGATCTGCAGGGAATGCCAACTTTCAAGAGACTAGAATACAAGAAAGCAAGATTTATTAACGAATGTGAACACAGTTTTAAATTATTAAACTTACCGAAGGTTATTTTATTATGCTCATTGTGTAGTGATTTGATCTTAACAAAACCAAAATTAAATTTAATTCAGAAATCAACAATTTGATCCTAAATGATGTAGTGAAAGGATTACAGCTGGAACTTTTTTGGCCATTTAAATGGGTTGTTTGATTGGGCT
>CAMTDV010000513.1:0-19970 GCA_947069175.1 Scalesia atractyloides | reverse complement strand
AAATTGGGCATATTTGATATTTTAACTACTTCAATAAATTGGGTATATTTGGTTGGGTATATATGAAACTTTTAAAGTTTGTAAGGGTATATATGAAATTAATGCTCTTCTTTAATTTAGGCTGGAAAAATTAAAAAAAAAATAAGGGTTTGAATTTACCAACGCAGCAAAAGCAAACGCGGGAGGAAAAGCACAAGCAAACATCATAATCATTCCAAACTGCAAAGCCAGCTCAAGAAATTCTGCACAACGTTTTTATATTTATTATCAAGGTATCAAAAGGAGGAGAGAAATTAATTAACGTTACACTTTCATTTTTGACAATTTCCCTTAAATATGTTACCATCAAAGAGCCCGTCTTCGAGTTCCTCACCAACACTGGCGGAATATATAGGCTTAAAATACTCCTTCTCAACCCTAGAATTAAAATAAGATTTTCTGGCTGCCATTCCCTTTTCCCTTTTTCTCTTGTTTCTTCACAAATAAGAGGTCAGCAATTATTAGCGACAACAAACATTATGGTGGTCAAAATATAAACCAAAGTCAAAGAGACCTACCGAACAGCTCTGTATTTTCTGTAGCTGTATTTGATGTAGGGTAGAGAGTTTTCCATCAGATTTTCTAGCACCTGAAGGATATTTATATTCTAAATAAATAAATTTAACTTTAAATCATCAAAAACAATAAATTGGAAAGATAAAAAAAATAAAACGTGACACCTCTGATATGATGAGACGTTGAGTTATGACTTGACGAAGAGTCATGAAGTTGCGATGCAGAATTGCATGATATAGTAGTCCAATGTATGACTGCATAAAGTATAACCCAAACACCTACATGGAAAAATGAATGACTCATTAATACAAATTTAGCTAAAAAGGGTTGGAACTAGAAAGATGCCTTAAATCCTATAGTTTAATGCATATAATCTCCTAAATAATTTTATTCAAAGATTCATATATACTGTAATAAAATCTTCTATAATCATAATTAACACATTACTTATTTATATTTTTTTTATAAAATGGACAACAAATGTTTGTGAGTCATCCATTTTACCACCTCTGGAACTTTTTAAATTAATTCCATTAATGTAATAAAAATCTTTTATAGTTGTAATTAACATATTATTAATTATTTATAAACAGATAAAAAGGGTTGAAAGTCACCCACAGTGTTTTACTAAAACATTATAACTATAACTGTAGTAACATATTTTTGTAATCATAACTAATGCATTGATTACTTTTAACTATTTAAAAATGCGAAAAGTGTTTAGAAGTCAACCAGACCCGTTTCAACCCATACAAAGTTACGACCTGTTTTAACCCGTACAGACATTAACTATTACCTATATATAATCTAAGAGAATTAAAAATATATATAAAATTTGATTCTGACCTTGTAAATCAAACTGTTAGCCCTATATTCAGAGCTCTCGTTTTTTTCACGCTTGATTAACTTCACGGACACCTTCCCCCCAATTTGTGTGAAATATTGAATGGCAAATAGGTAAATTGCCGTTAACCCAAACCTGAAATAAAATCTTAAATCTTAACCAAATTGATTTCCAGTAGCATTAAAAAACAATACATAAAATCGCATTGCTTACTTTATAATATCGGATCCAATGATCTCGTACAAATGTGCATACGCCAGTTCAAAAGGAAGCTGGAGGCATATAATACTCAATATAATAATCGCATCGTTTCTGAATCGTAGCATATGACCGAACCATTCCTCTCGTTGGAACTTCTCTTTCTCGGTTTTATCAGCTCCGAACTTTATCAATCCGACAGAAGAATGGAATGAACTCCATTCTGTATCCATATATTTGTAAGCAGACTCTGCTCCAACTGAATAACAAATATGCCACCTACATTTTGAAATTTGGAAATCAAGGATATAAAACAGAATAGACATATATTCAATAGAGTAAAATGCCATTATCGTCCGTGAGGTTCGGCCGGTTTTGCGACTTTCATCCAAAGGTTTGTTTTTCCGCATCTGGATCCAAAAGGTTTGAAATCTTTTCATTCAACCCATTAACTCTATGGCAGGGGTATTTTCGTCTTTTTTGTTAAGTTAAGGGTATTTTCGTCTTTCTTGAAAACTTGTACATTATGCTAAATGCTTGTACATAAAGTGAAAAAGACCGAATTGCCCTTTAAGTTAACAAAAAAGGCGTAAATACCCCTGCCTTAACGGAGAAAATTGGATGGAGTTAACGAGCCAAAAAAAAAGGGCAAGATTTCAAACCTTTTGGATCCAGATGCGGAAAAACAAACCTTTGGACGAAAGCCGCAAAACTGGCCAAACCTCAGGGACGAAAATGGCATTTTACTCTATTCAATATATAGATTATATTATATTACAAATTACCTGGCTAAAAGGGTAGAGTTTTTCCGCTTCCAGAATTGGAGAAAGAAGACGGCCCATGAAATTATACATATGAAGAAAAAGGGAAGTATCAAGAACTGCAAAGATCTGGAATAAAAAAAAGTAAGAGAAAAATAAACAATTAACAACGATTGAAGACTTTACGAGAATAACGACTGTCATATAAAGCAAGTGACCTACCCAAAATCAACCAATTGTACAAAGATTCCAAATGCAGCCGGGAAAAGCAACCACTTTGTGTACATTCCAATGAAAGCAAAATATATTGCAATCTACAGTAAAAAAAGAACATATTATCATGCATGAAAAAAAGAACATTT
Source organism: Scalesia atractyloides (assembly GCA_947069175.1). Lineage (NCBI taxonomy): Eukaryota > Viridiplantae > Streptophyta > Magnoliopsida > Asterales > Asteraceae > Scalesia > Scalesia atractyloides. Next base: position 17,250 of record CAMTDV010000513.1, on the reverse strand, counting down.
AAAAAACAACCATAATTCTACCTTTGCTCCATAGTAAGCATAGATTTCATCAAGGGGTTGATGTGTAAGGTCCCGCCAGTTTAGAGCCCAACATTTCAAAAGCCGCTTCCTCTTTATTTCATCTTTTAAACAAAATCATGTCACTTATAATGAATAACGACAATTAATACAATGTGCAAAAACAAAAGAACTAACCAAACTAATAAATCTAAAACTAAAAAAGTGTCGAACCGTGGATAGGAAAGACTTCTTTAACAATGGCTTCTTTTTCCAACTTCCACAAAAGAGGTTTCCCAGGCTGCCATCTAATTTCTCTACAGTCGGACTTTAAAATGATAGCAGAATCGCTCTTGTTGACCTGTAAATAACCGTGCATCATTCTAGAGTTTAGCTAAACAGAGCACCATTGTGATCATGTGTTATCTTGTTTATTATATCTAAGTTCTAACTACTATCTACATCATACATATCATGTTGGGTATAATTAAAGTTTTTAGAAACAAGTTTAACTCACAATTCCATATATCATGTGCTTATAACAACGAAAACGCTCACACCAACTGAATAACGACCCATCAGACTGTTTAATAAAAGCATCCGCCTCATCCCATTCAAACTGTAAATCCACCCCTGCAACAATACTATACGTTCATATAAACGTCTTAAACAAGTAAACAACAAGTCACAAAACTTAAGTTATAGACTTATCGTGAAACTCCACCTATTTGAGTTCTTTTCTTCAACCGAAGTTCAGCGGCCGCCTTCCCTAAAACTTCCACAGGTGCTGCAATCTGCCAAAAGTTCAGATCTCAATTCTTTTCACATCTTTCTCAATTTCTTAAACTCGAGAACATAGTTCAAAACTTGGGTTTTAAAAGGGTTTTGGAATTCAACTTACATGGTGTTAAATCACATAGTTTTTGTAATAAATGCCCAAAAAAAATAAAAAAATATCATATGCATAACAAAGAAAAAGAAGAACAAACCTTGAGGAATTCATCATTAAGGCCAGCAACTCTATCAACAATTAAGCCAATTTTCTGAAACTGATCCACAAGAACTTGAACACAATCATAACCTTCACCAATTTGGTCAAAAACCCTTTTAGAAACAACCACCCCCATCTCAAAAGGTGGTTGTTCCTCATTTAACACCTCCATTACCGAATCTTTAACAAATATCCCTAAAAAAAGATAAAGAAATTCAACCGGATGATGGGATTTTCGTGGAATACAAGAAGAATTCTAACAAAGACCTAAGAGGAATTAAAAAATTGATTAAGAAGCGTACGTCTTATTTAGGGTTTTATGGAAATGCGAATCGGAATGGAGGAATTGAAGGGGCGTGATTCGGCTGTTACCCACAAGGAGATTCGCATGAGAGAAAGAGAAAAGACAAAATCAGAGACAAGTGTCTGCGAATTCGAGATAAAGGGTGTGATGGGGATGAATGAGTAGGCCACGTGGCGCGTGGAATGGCCCAATCGGCGCCGACGAGAAGATGAGACCAACGAAGTACTCAAGAATCAGCTGAAAGACAAATGGCGCACACAAATCAATGATGGTCCCGTGGAGACATTCTGGGTTGGGTTGATAAGATGATTTTATTCTTTGACGGAAGGAAGACGAAGTCGGGAATAAGTGGACTCGTGGCCGGAAAGCATGGGGGGTAATTACCGGCGAATGGTTCCGGCAGAAGTCGTGTTGTTTCAAATTTCAAAAATTTGTCATAATTTTGAGTCAAAACTTCATCATTTTAGGACCCTGAACACCCGTTGGCAGTGTTCAAAACTTCACTCTTAAGAATCCAAGGTGATTTCTTAATTTACGTCTTTAAATTAGTAAAGTTCTGTTTTGCTTCTAATGGTTTAATTCAGATATCTATTCTATTTTTACGTTTTTAAATTAGTAAAGTTCTATTTTGCTCTTAGTGGTTTAATTGAGATATCTATTTTGTTTCAATAGTTTTAATTTAATTTTTTTTATTCTTTGTATTTTTCAATTTGTTCAATCTCTTCCCTAACTTATATTCACACGCTTAAATTGATTTTTATAGGTAAATAAGTTTTTTGCGTAGGATGTATGGTATAGGTTTAAATTAACTAAAAATATTAGTTAACTTTTTTTAATAAACTCTAATTACATATACAATTTGTATACGTAAAACGGGATAAACCTAATTGCCTTAATCTAATTTCCTATTTAAATATATATTTTAAATATGTAAATATTTTTATATGTATATTTAGCGCAAAGTTTCCTATTAAATAGATTTTTATGGTAAATGAGTACCCATTTGCCTTTATCTAATTTTCTTTTAACATATGCAAATTTAAATATGTAAAACTTTTTACATGGCACACAAACGGTTATTTGCATATTTAAAAAGAATCTTGAGTACTTCGTTGGTCTCATCTTCTGGTGAGATAGGACCGTTGGACATAGCCATTGGCCAACGGTTATTTAAAAAAATCTTTTAATTATTTTCTATATAAACCAAACAATTCTTACTCATTTATACTATCCAAAAATTCAAAAACCACCACCAATATCCAAAAAAAAATATATACAATGAATTCTTCAACTTCAAGCGATTAGTATTGTTTTGTCATCCTCATCCGACAACGGGGCGTAAATATTATTATCAACAGTGGCGATGGTCGTGAAAGCTATTGTTGAAGATTTATATGAAGGGACTTCCCAACCCAAACCTAAACAAATGAAGTATATTGTTCGTGAACGCGAAACCGCAAACGATTTGATAGATTTTGGGGAAATGTGAAGATCCAATCCATCCATTACTATGTTTCATAAAGTTTTAAAGATCAATAATCAACTATGAGTGGCTAATCGCTCCAAGATATTCCCCAGGTGAAAGATTGTGAGTTTTCCGGGGTTTATTTTTAATGTTTTGGTTTGATACAAACATTTGTTAATCTTGGATTTTAATTGTATGAATCATTTGTTAGTATTGCTTTGAACTCGAAATTGCTAAGTTTTCTTGCAACATTGATGCTAAGAGATGAGTGCTACTGTGAAATGTGATTTATGCTAGGGTTTGATTTTTGTTTTTGATTGATAAAATATACTATTGTTTTTTATTCGTATTGTGATGGTTATATTGCATCTGTTGTGTATGATAGACGATTGTTGATGTCTAAGATTAGGATTTCAACTAAACAAACTTAAGAAGGCATTGATGTTCATAACATAATCAAACCATTTGTTTTAGATAGCCTAGATACTTGTTAATCTGAAACCTGGAGTGATTTTTTCCAAAATATTGTTTAGAAATCCATTATAATTACCGCTGTGATAATCACTATTACAAATAACATCATTGTCTTGTTTTTACAAAGCAACTAGAATCACATTGTTGGTACCCATTTTCAAAACCATTTTAGAAGATAAATAACAAGCTTCATAATTGACCCGTTTAAATAATCTTAGTCTAAACACTAACCACAAACGCTTCATGGTTCGACCACCTTCTTACCACTAGTTATATAGCTAAAGGTACTAAGAAACACACTATATATCTATCTTTAATCGGACCCTCAACATCCGATGTTGTAAATATGCATGAAGCATCGCATAATTCTAGAACTTAATTCTTTTAATTTAACGCCACTAATACCCATTCTCTATATTTAAAGGATCCACTATTTTCTAAGCAAAGAAGAGAAAATGGATTAAAATAATAATATATAAATATTATTTAATTGAATAGAGATATATATAGAGAATGACATAAATATTGTTTTTTAAAGATTAACAAAATCTAAAAAGTGTAGACTGCAATTTGCGACCCTGTGGTATGTTGTCACTATCAACTTGCGACCTTAATTCAAAATAATGGACGCTTGAGTCCTTATGACTTGCATTTCGCTACACTTTGCATTGTTCTGTCAACTCACCATTAGAGCAACCGTTAGAAAAATCGGCAGAAAAATCCGATGTTAGCCGTGGAAGAGGATATATGTGGTGACATCAGAAGTTCGCAATGGAGGTATGATTTGGTGACGGTTGATGTTTTGTCAGATATGAGATTTGCGATTGCTGGAGTTTGATGTCCGATTTGATTTCGGAGATGAAGAAAAGTTGAGGTGTGTGAGGTGGTTTGATGATGGAGAATGTGGATGGGTGGTTAGGATTTTATAGTGTCAGAAAATTGGTTATTGTAAAGAAATACTGAATTGCCATTTGGAATCAGAGTTTTAATTCGTTTACACCATCGATTTATACACATTTCTTTAACTGATTTTAAAACACGACCATTATGTAACTGACGGAAGTGTACACTTTCAGTGAACGCTGAATTCGTACACGTTCAGTGAACTAAATAGGTGAACTTTTCGACGAGCGTGTTTGATCACTGAAGTAACTGGATTAAGATTGAGCTTCCAATGCAACGGGAAGTGTAAGTGTAACTTAGTTGATGTAATATACATAATATACAAAGATGAAAGAAATGATCAAATGGTGTAGGAGCCATTGAAATTGGTGGTGTCGAAGGACACAATGTATTAGGGGTTTTAATCATAGTTGTCAAAGGGCAAGGTGCACTCAAGGCATAAAGGGTGAGCTTTAGGCCTCAATGCAAGGCGCTTAAAAAGCGATAGGTTTTTAGACGAGTCGTTTAGTATAAATATACAATCTCTAAGGATTTTAGATATGTTTTAGGCTTCTTTAGGGCTATTTTAAGTTGTTTTAGGTTGTTTCCAGCCTTGTTTAGGTTTTTTATTGTCACACCCCGACCCGCAGCGGAATAAGAGTCGGGGCATAATTGGGTTATCACCAAAGCTCATGATGTTTACTAAAATGTTTCATATTTATTAAATTCAAATTACAACTTAGATGTTCAAGCCAAATTCATACAATACAAGGAAAGGAAAATTAAATAAACAATCCAAAATCTAAACTGATTTATTCTTCTAGGCCGTCCTATATGTTTCTTTCTTCAACTGGATCACCTGTATCATGTGTAAAAATGGGGAATTTTGGGTCAACAAAAGTTGGCGAGTGAACCTTGTTAAAAACCTTTATTATTGATTTCTTGTTGTATTTATATAGAAAAATTGTGCAATAATCATATGTGAGCAAACGTAAATAAACAAACAATCACAAACCACCTTGCATGAGTATATGACATGAATGATAATGTATATGTTGGCAACGTCACGTTCCGCTCATAGGTAATGGAGAAACATACGAGCCTATGATGATGTATGTGAGATCAAGACTCAATCAAACGGAGCCGATCGTATGTTGGCAACGTCACGTTCCGCTCATAGGTAATGGGGAACAGTTCCGCTCATAGGTAATGGGGAACAGACGAGCCTATGATGATGTATGTACTAAAAATGATAAATTTAATCTAAACATTAACCACACAAACAATTGATACATATTGGATACACATTTGATCATGGATACGATGGATGCACAAGTGTTTAAATGTAATAAATAATAAGCGACACATGATACACCCCAAAATGTGATTAAAACGGGGAATTGGTAGAGATTCACTCACATTGGGTGCGTTCTTTTGATGATGTTGGATGCGCACGAGTTTTGGGATTTGATCGACGAGGGAAAACTAACCTAAAATATTAACGAAATGGTTCGGTAAATAAGTGGATTTTATTAACAATTTTAATAGGATTTTTAGATTTATTTTTGTGAGTTTAAGGTCATTTTCTAACTTTAAAAATATTATTTTTAAGTATTTTTAATTGATTTTTAAATTAAATGAATAAATAAAAATATAAAAAAATGTTGACTTTTTGTTGACCGGTCCGTTGACCGGACCGTTGACCGTCGGACAGTGGTAATTGGTGCGCTGAGTGAGGTTCGACCCGGGACCTCTTGTACGCGTGCACGCAGCTCTACCAACTGAGCTACGTGTCTAACCCGAAATAATCTGTGTTTTAATTATATATATATACAAATTAAATGTTAATTTATTTGGTTTATATTAAAAGGTTTTAAAATGGTCGAACCGGTTTGCAGGGAGCCGGATCGAACTCGGGTCCTTCGGTTTGTAAGCGCACAGCCCAACCAGTTGGGCTGTGTGTCTTATCTGTTTAACTTACGGCTTATATTAATCTTATAAACAAACTGGAATCTGTTATGATTCAGTTTTAAAAGAATGGTTTTAATTCGGAAAATCGGTGCGTTTGTATTGTTCGAACTCGTGACGTGCGCTATGTGTTTGCACACAGTCCACCGCTGGACTGTGTGTCTAACCCGGTTTAATATTCAATTTATATTATACCTAAACACAACGTCGACTTCGTCTTCTTCATTCAAAGACACAGAACAACGATATTCGACTGTTCTTGTTAAAATCGTTCGTCGAACATTTTATTGATTGAATTGTAATGGATAAAAAGAGTTAAGGAATCGAATGTACCGAACAGACTGATTTTCTCAGAACTCCGGCAATGGTCGTCGGCTCTGATTTGTGAATTCCATCTGGATGAATCAATTAACAGTTTTGATTGATGAGTTGTGAAATTGAGTTACTAAACAAGGATTATCAGAGGGTTTAGATGATTGTACCGATTCACAGCGTGATTTCGGAAATTTCCAGAAATTTTCTGGCAAGTGCAGAATATCCGGCAACGTCGTCTGGGATTGATTCTGGTTGATGGATTGAAGTTAGTATAAGTCTAACAATGGATTGAAAACGAAAGAGTCGAGAATTTTACCGAATTGATGTAAGTCTCGTTTTTCCGGCGAATGTCCGGCAATTGCAGAATATCTCCGGCGAGGGTAATTGCTTCGAGAAATTGTGAGATTTTGAGCGAAAAGATTACCAGAGACTTGGGTGTGAATTTATAGGGAAAAATCAAGATGAATTGGGTCTGAATATGGTCTTGATTCGTAGTCAAGACTTTCTCCGGCGGTTATGACTGAGATCGCGGAATTTGACATCGGTTATAACCGATGTCGATGTTAATACATGCGTTTAGTCAAAGGAAACCGTCGGAGTCACGCGAAATCGTCGAGATTTCCGGTGACTGCGGATTGGGCGCGCTGATTCACTGGGTTTGATTTAGAGTTTCAACATAAATGTTATTTGTTTTAATACTTATCACAAATGAGTCAAGTGGCGGAGTGGTTGAGTGTTGTTTGTTTCATCCGGCTGACCCGGGTTCGAAACCCGGCAGCCTCCTTTCTTTTTTATTTAATTTATTTTTACTTTTTAATCATTATAGTTTTTAAATTCTAAAATGTTTATTAATTATGTATTGTTTAAAATTAAAATTAATCATAAATACGCAACGAAATTTTATAACTTGATATTCGATTAATAAACGAAGCGCGTTTTGGAAAACCCGTTTTTCGACGGATGTTACAGTATCCCCTACTTTTAGAAATTTCATCCCGAAATTTAAGTAGTAGTGGTAACAGGAAAAAGATGTGGGTATTTCTCGCGCATTGAGTCTTCACGTTCCCAAGTAAACTCGGGTCCTCGTTTCGACTCCCAGCGTACCCTGACGATTGGAATACGGCTTCGTCTTAAACGTTTCTCTCCGAAGTCCATAATTTCTACTCGTCTTTCAATGAAATGCATAGATTCATCGACTTGAATGTCTTCTAGGGGAATATGGAGGTTTTCATCGGCGAGGCACTTCTTCAAGTTTGATACGTGGAATGTGGGATGAATTCTGTTGAGCTCTTCTGGTAGGTCAAGCTTGTATGCTACAGGTCCTACTCTTTCGAGTATCTTGAAAGGTCCTACGTAGCGTGGTGCTAGCTTGCCCTTCTGGCCAAAACGAACCACTCCCTTCCACGGTGATACTTTTAAAAGAACTTGGTCACCAATGTTAAACTCCAAGGGCTTTCGTCGTTTGTCTGCATAACTCTTTTGACGACTCTGTGCCGCTAGAAGATTGTTTCGAATTTGATGGATCTTGTCTGTTGTTTCTTGAATTAATTCTGGACCGGTGATTTGTGCTTCTCCAATTTCGTGCCAACATATTGGTGATCGGCACTTACGACCATATAAAGCTTCGAAAGGTGCCATGCCGATACTTGAATGATAGCTGTTGTTGTACGAAAATTCAACTAATGGTAGATGAGCGTCCCAATTCCCTTTGAAGTCTATGACACATGCTCGAAGCATGTCTTCAAGAGTTTGGATGGTGCGTTCAGATTGTCCATCAGTTTGAGGATGAAAAGCGGTACTGAGGTCTAATCGTGTACCCAAAGCGGCTTGTACGGCTTGCCATGTTCGTGAAGTGAAACGACCATCGCGGTCTGAAATGATGCTTAAAGGTACTCCATGACGGCTTACGATCTCGCTGATGTAGATACGAGCTAACTTCTCGTTCTTGAAGTCCTCGCGAATTGGAATGAAGTGAGCTGATTTGTGAGACGATCAATGATTACCCATATAGTGTCATACCCACTGGAGGTGCGAGGTAACCCGGTAATGAAGTCCATGGTTATGTTTTCCCACTTCCATACAGGTATTTCAGGTTGCGTTAGAAGTCCTGAAGGTCTTTGATGTTCAGCTCTTACTTTAGAACAGGTAAGGCACTTGGAAACAAAAACAGCAATATCCTTTTTCATGCCAGGCCACCAGTAGGTGTATCGAAGGTCTTGATACATCTTGTCGGCTCCTGAGTGTACAGAGTACCGTGTTTTGTGCGCCTCATTCATAAGGAATTCACGAAGGTTATTATGATCGGGAATCCATATGCGATCTAGATAGTACAGAATACCGTCGGATTGGTTTCGATTTTAAGTTCTGCTCCACAAGATAGCTCATTGCGTACGTCGTTTTCTGTTACAGAAACATGTTGAGCTTCTCGGATTCGATCTTTGATGTCGGTTATGATTTGCGAACATAGAAGACGAATGGAGTTCGCATAACCTTTTCGACCGAGCGCATCGGCCACCACGTTTGCCTTGCCAGGATGATACCGAATTTCACAGTCGTAGTCATTAAGAAGTTCGACCCATCTTCGTTGCCTCATATTCAACTCCTTTTGGTTAAAGATATGTTGGAGGCTCTTGTGGTCAGTGTATATTTCACACTTGGTACCGTAGAGGTAATGTCTCCATATCTTGAGAGCGAATACAACGGCTCCAAGTTCCAGGTCGTGGGTAGTGTAGTTCTTCTCATGAACTTTGAGTTGTCTAGAAGCGTAGGCTATCACTTTTCCTCTTTGCATTAATATACAGCCTAGCCCTTGCCCTGATGCGTCGCAATATACTACAAAGTCATCGCAACCTTCGGGGAGTGGATGATAGGTGCGTCACAAGGCTTTTGCTTAAGGGTTTGGAAGGCTTCTTCTTGTTTAGGTCCCCATATGAAGGGTTTTCCTTTATGTGTCAAAGCCGTGAGTGGTACAGCAATACGGGAGAAATTTGCAATGAAACGGCGATAGTAACCCGCCAAACCAAGAAACGATCTTACCTCGGTAGGGGTACGTGGCGCTTGCCATTCCTGTACTACTTTGATCTTTGAGGGGTCGACATGTATTCCCTTGTCATTGACAACATGTCCAAGGAGTTGTACTTCTCTTAACCAGAATTCACATTTGGAGAATTTAGCGTAGAGGTTTTCGGTTCTTAAGAGTGTAAGGATGAGTCGAAGGTGTCGTTCATGATCAGATTTAGACTTTGAATAGATGAGGATGTCGTCGATGAAGACTATGACAAAACGGTCGAGATAGGGTTTGCATACCCTATTCATTAGATCCGTAAATACAGCTGGGGCGTTGGTCAATCCAAATGGCATGACCATGAATTCATAATGACCATAACGAGTTCGGAAGGCGGTCTTTGGGACGTCTTCTTCATGTACTCTGAGTTGATGATAACCAGAACGAAGGTCGATTTTTGAAAAACAGGTGGCGCCCTGAAGTTGGTCTAGTAGGTCATCGATGCGAGGTAATGGATAGCGGTTCTTGACCGTTAATTTGTTGAGTTCTCTGTAGTCGATACACATGCGAAACGTTCCATCTTTCTTCTTCACAAACAGAACAGGTGCACCCCAAGGCGATGAGCTAGGACGTATGAATCCTTTGTCAGTCAGCTCTTGCATTTCGGATGGGGCTAACCTATAAGGAGATTTTGCGACTGGAGTAGCGCCAGGTATAAGATCAATGCGGAATTCGATTTCTCTCATGGGAGGAAGTCCTGAGATGTCGTCGGGAAAGACTTGTGGGAATTCTTTCACTACAGGTATATCTTCTAGTTTCTTCTCCTTGTTTCCCTTCTTGACGACGTGAGTTAAGAATGTGACATAGTTCTTGCAGAGATACTTTCGGGCTTGAAGGCAGGACATCAATTTGAGTCCTTTCGAAGGGGTTTCTCCAAAGATTCGTAGGGTTTGACCGTCTGCGAGAGGAATTTGAATGAACTTTTCGCGGCATACCACTTCAGCATGATGTTGGCTGAGCCAGTCCATACCGATTATAATGTCGAAACTTCCCAACTTCATAGGAATGAGGTCAACTGGAAAATCGTGATCGTTTAGAGTGAGGGTACAATTTCGTATAATAGAGTTTAATGAGACCGGTTTCCCGTCAGCAACTTCCACCGTTATGGATTCCATGAGATTATCACGAGTTTGGTTGAGGATGGGTTCAAATTCTAAGGACACAAAACTCTTATCCGCGCCAGTATCAAATAACATGGATGCATAACTACCATTGATGAGAAACGTACCGTTAACCACGTTGTTGTCGGCCCTAGCTTGATTGGCGTTGATGTTGAAAGCTCTTCCTCTAGCAGGTGGAGGAGCTTGGTTAGCATGGTTCACCGGATTTGCTTGAGCTTGGGCATGAATGATGTTCACCAAGCGTGGACAAGTGTTTCTATAGTGGTTTGGGTCACCACAGTTGTAACAAGCCCACATGGGTTGCATCATGGGGTAATTGGGTTGGTAGTAGGTTTGGGCCGTATGTTGTGTAGGTGGTAGAAGTAAGGGTTGTTGGGCTTGACCCACTACCTGATGGTGGGTTTGGGTTGAGAGTTGGTTGCGGTTCATTCGCTGAAGTGTGCGACAGGTTTGGATGGTGTGACCTGCACGGCCACAGCTGGTGCAATATTGGCAGGGATGTTCGGGAAAGTGATGGTATTGGCAACGGGTGCATTTCGGGTATGGGCCGGAGTATGGCTTTTTGTATGGTGCAGCTGAGGGAGCAACTTGGGTGATTGGTGCGGCAGTGATAGGAGGGTTTGTTTGAGTGACAGCAAAGTTTCTGGTGTTTCGCTTCCTTTTACCAGTAAACTTCGAAGAGGAGCCAGAATGGTTTGAAGTTTGAGCCTCAATGGGGGCTTTCTTTTTCTCCTCCTTGAATTTACCGTTTCGGATGCGATTCTCGGTAAGTTCGGTAGCTAATTCCATTGCAGCTTCCAGTGTTGCAGGTGAAGTGCTTAGAACCGAGTCTTGAATTTTCGAGGGGAGGCCTCGAATGTAGTGTTCAACCAAGCGGTACACTGGGGTGAACAAGTTGGGGATCATTTGGTTCAGCTCGAGAAATCTTTTATTGTAGGAAGTATGATCTCCTTCCTTTTGTTTTAGGGAGTGGAATTCGTCTTCTAACTTCTTGATTTCGCTTCTTGGACAGAAGCGTCTTGTCATTATTTCCCTTAACTCTTCCCATGTTAAAGGCATGGCGTCTTTGACTCCTCTCTTACCCTTCTCTGTGTTCCACCAGGTCAGGGCTACCCCAAACAGTCTCCCGGTTGCGTAACGTACCTTGCGATCCTCGGGACAATCGCAATTGAGGAAGGTGTTCTCCATTTCCTCAAACCAGTGGAGGAGAGCAGTGACACCTTCGGTCCCTCCATACTTTGGGGGATCGCAAGACTTGAAGTGTTTGTAGGAGCACTTCTTGGAGGGAGGGTTGTCGACGTTCTGGTCTTCTTGATTGGGAGGGTTGATGGGATTTGCAGTGAGAGCTTGCTGGACTTGAATTACGATGTCAGGAAGCACCGCGGCCATTTGTTTTGCAATTTGGGTGGCCAAGCGTTCGTTTGACCTTCCTGACTTTCTACCTCCACGTAGCTACCTAGCCGACATCTACAGAAACATACATATGAAGATTGTGAGTTTAAGGAGTTTTTTTTAGGTGTCATGTGCCGTTAAAAGTAATAAAATAACATAATCATCAATAATGCAACTACATCCATAGGATGTCTTGGGTTTGCTCATGTTTGGGCCTCCAATGTCCCCCATACCATCGCCTGTGTAGTCATGTGGGCCCCACGACTATTGGCTTAGTAGGATTCACATTGGTGTTGGCGGTTTAACACTCGCATCACCCGAATGAAAACCATGAAATATGTTTGCGAGATGTATGGTCGGAGGGTGTCCAGGTATAGACACAATGACAACTCAAAGTGGGGTTAGCTCACACGACGTTTGGTATAGCATGCTTTGGCCTAATAGGTCCTTCGTACTCTCATCGTTAGTCCCCAGGTAGGCAAACTGGTCCTTTATTTTGGATTTATACGAATGCCAAGCCTAGATAGGACGTTCCGACTGCCGGTACTCGTACCCTTCCAGTTACTACATGCCCGTCATGAGAACTCACTTAGATGTGATTTGAAAATACAAAAATCGTTGCAAAAATCATAGAAATTGTGAGGTGTGTGCTCTCATGGATATGGTATGTTATGAGGATATGATTCATGATGAGCATTGTATAATAATATGTACTTATGAACATTCTTGCATAACATTGAATGTAACAATAGACATAAAGCATATAAACATCATGAATTTTGCATGTAACACACAAACGATTTAAAAATTCTAATCAACTATAGTATAGGCTCTAAGGGTCTAATAACCTATCCTATATCCCTATAGTCATGGCTCTGATACCAATCTGTCACACCCCGACGCGCAGCGGAATAAGAGTCGGGGCATAATTGGGTTATCACCGAAGCTCATGATGTTTGCTAAAATGTTTCATATTTATTAAATTCAAATTACAACTTAAATGTTCAAGCCAAATTCATACAATACAAGGAAAGGAAAATTAAATAAACAATCCAAAATCTAAACTGATTTATTATTCTAGGCCGTCCTATATGTTTCTTTCTTCAACTGGATCACCTGTATCATGTGTAAAAATGGGGAATTTTGGGTCAACAAAAGTTGGCGAGTGAACCTTGTTAAAAACCTTTGTTATTGATTTCTTGTTGTATTTATATAGAAAAATTGTGCAATAATCATATGTGAGCAAACGTAAATAAACAAACAATCACAAACCACCTTGCATGAGTATATGACATGAATGATAATGTATATGTTGGCAACGTCACGTTCCGCTCATAGGTAATGGAGAAACATACGAGCCTATGATGATGTATGTGAGATCAAGGCTCAATCAAACGGAGCCGATCGTATGTTGGCAACATCACGTTCCGCTCATAGGTAATGGGGAACAGACAAGCCTATGATGATGTATGTACTGAAAATGATAATTTAATCTAAACATTAACCACACAAACAATTGATACATATTGGATACACATTTAATCATGGATATGATGGATGCACAAGTGTTTAAATGTAATAAATAATAAGCGACACATGATACACCCCAAAATGTGATTAAAACGGGGAATTGGTAGAGATTCACTCACATTGGGTGCGTTCTTTTGATGATGTTGGATGCGCACGAGTTTTGGGATTTGATCGACGAGGGAAAACTAATCTAAAATATTAACGAAATGGTTCGGTAAATAAGTGGATTTTATTAACAATTTTAATAGGATTTTTAGATTTATTTTTGTGAGTTTAAGGTCATTTTCTAACTTTAAAAATATTATTTTTAAGTATTTTTAATTGATTTTTAAATTAAATGAATAATAAAAATATAAAAAAATGTTGACTTTTTGTTGACCGGTCCGTTGACCGGTCGGACAGTGGTAATTGGTGCGCTGAGTGAGGTTCGAACCCGGGACCTCTCGTACGCGTGCACGCAGCTCTACCAACTGAGCTACGTGTCTAACCCGAAATAATCTGTGTTTTAATTATATATATATATACAAATTAAATGTTAATTTATTTGGTTTATATTAAAAGGTTTTAAAATGGTCGAACCGGTTTGCAGGGAGCCGGATCGAACTCGGGTCCTTCGGTTTGTAAGCGCACAGCCCAACCAGTTGGGCTGTGTGTCTTATCTGTTTAACTTACGGCTTATATTAATCTTATAAACAAACTGGAATCTGTTCTGATTCAGTTTTAAAAAGAATGGTTTTAATTCGGAAAATCGGTGCGTTTGTATGGTTCGAACTCGTGACGTGCGCTATGTGTTTGCACACAGTCCACCGCTGGACTGTGTGTCTAACCCGGTTTAATATTCAATTTATATTATACTTACGTCGACTTCGTCTTCTTCATTCAAGGACACAGAACAACGATATTCGACTGTTCTTGTTAAAATCGTTCGTCGAACATTTTATTGATTGAATTGTAATGGATAAAAAGAGTTAAGGAATCGAATGTACCGAACAGACTGATTTTCTCAGAACTCCGGCAATGGTTGTCGGCTCTGATTTGTGAATTCCGTCTGGATGAATCAATTAACAGTTTTGATTGATGAGTTGTGAAATTGAGTTACTAAACAAGGATTATCAGAGGGTTTAGATGATTGTACCGATTCACAGCGTGATTTCCGAAATTTCCAGAAATTTTCCGGCGAGTGCAGAATATCCGGCAACGTCGTCTGGGATTGATTCTGGTTGATGGATTGAAGTTAGTATAAGTCTAACAATGGATTGAAAACGAAAGAGTCGAGAATTTTACCGAATTGATGTAAGTCTCGGTTTTCCGGCGAATGTCCGGCAATTGCAGAATATCTCTGGCGAGGGTAATTGCTTCGAGAAATTGTGCGATTTTGAGCGAAAAGATTACCAGAGACTTGGGTGTGAATTTATAGGGAAAAATCAAGATGAATTGGGTCTGAGTATGGTCTTGATTCGTGGTCAAGACTTTCTCCGGCAATTATGACTGAGATCGCGGAATTTGACATCGGTTATAACCGATGTCGATGTTAATACATGCGTTTAGTCAAAGGAAACCGTCAGAGTCACGCGAAATCTTCGAGATTTCCGGTGACTGCAGATTGGGCGCGTTGATTCACTGGGTTTGATTTAGAGTTTCAACATAAATGTTATTTGTTTTAATACTTATCACAAATGAGTCAAGTGGCGGAGTGGTTGAGTGTTGTTTGTTTCATCCGGCTGAACCGGGTTCGAAACCCGGCAGCCTCCTTTCTTTTTTATTTAATTTATTTTTACTTTTTAATCATTATAGTTTTTAAATTCTAAAATGTTTATTAATTATGTATTGTTTAAAATTAAAATTAATCATAAATACGTAATGAAATTTTATAACTTGATATTCGATTAATAAACGAAGCGGGTTTTGGAAAACCCGTTTTTCGACGGATGTTACACTTATAATTGTTTCAAACATGTTTAAACTTGTTCAAACGATTTTGACCGAGATTTCGCTAGAATTTGGCCTGAAAATGCGTCCGAGGACCTAAAATGAGGCTTTTGAAGCGAAACGAGAAGGCTGAGATGACCTTGAAAAGTGTGCCCAGGTGCGCGCTTGGGTGAACCTTGACAATATAGGATTTAATCGTGAGGGTTCAATGTGTTAGGGTTACGAGATTACCAAAATACCCTTTAACTAACAGTCAAATTAACGGTAACTTAATATAAGGGTGCAACGTGTAGCGAAATACAAACCAAAAAAGTCAGATACCTATTATTTTGACATAAGGTTGCAACGTGTAGCATTACACTATATTCACCTAAAGTTAAAAAGTAGATGTTAAATTACATAACAAGACATTAAAATTAGTGTTAGCAATTTACTTGTTTTGTTAGACACACGGATTACACCGTGTGAAGCCCCGGGGACCCACAAAGCAACGGTCATAGGCCCACACCCATTATAAAAACGCATCCCGTCGGTCCAACAAATATCAAATCCCCAAATCGAAACCTCAAGGAAACACACCAAACCCTAGCTCATAATCCAAAGAGGGTTTTCTTCACCATCAATCATCTAACAAAATTCGTTCTCACCCTCTTCAATTCATCACCAGATCCACCTAAAACATGGGCCAAGCTGAGAAATTGATGAACCAGATCATGGAACTCAAGTTCACCTCCAAAAGCCTGCAACGCCAAGCAAGAAAGTGCGAAAAAGACGAGAAATCAGAAAAAACTCAAAGTCAAGAAAGCGATCGAGAAAGGTAATATGGACGGAGCAAGGATCTACGCCGAAAACGCCATCCGGAAACGCAGTGAACAGATGAATTACCTCCGATTATCTTCACGCCTTGATGCGGTTGTTGCTCGGCTGGCTCGATACGCAGGCCAAGATGACAACAATTAGCAAGTCTATGGGGTCGATTGTTAAGTCGCTTGAGTCAACGCTTGCTACGGGTAATCTGCAGAAGATGTCTGAGACTATGGACCAGTTTGAGAAACAGTTTGTGAATATGGAGGTGCAAGCGGAGTTTATGGAGAGTTCGATGGCGGGTAGTACTTCGCTTTCGACTCCTGAAGGTGAAGTTAGTAGTTTGATGCAGCAAGTGGCGGATGATTATGGTTTGGAAGTGTCGGTTGGCTTGCCGCAACCTGCTGGACACGCGGTGGCGAATAAGACGGAGAAGGTTGAGGAGGATGATCTTACTAGGCGCCTAGCCGAGCTTAAAGCGCGTGGGTAATTGACTAATTGGAAGCTTATGTGGATTTTAGTAATTTGTTTTATCTGAATTTCCTGATTGAGTATGTAAATTTGACTGAATTATGTTGTGTTATGTTCTTATTTACTGCTTGCTTGAAACTTGAAACTAGTATTTTGCATATATTATTATGACTCGATGCATATTCGCTTGTTTAATTGTTTTCTCTAGAGGATTGTATATGCTGCTGTTTGAGACTCAACTGGTAATGTCATTCGTTTTATTTAGAGTAGCGCTAGTTTATTGGTTTGACAACAATGAATTACTAGGTGAAATTCTGACTGCATTTTCTGCAATCAGTTACAAGAGATTTCTATATTTAGAGTCTATATTTTTCTAACAGTCGCTACAATACCGTACTGTAGGGATACTCATATGCCCCACCAATGACCTTTTGAGCCTTTGGTTTTGTCAGCACCATTTTTGATAGCAAGAGGGTTGAATCCTTTGTACGTTATTTGGAATCTTTGAAAGAGGTTTTGTTTAGGGCTTGATAGGCAGAACCC
>CAMTDV010000512.1:0-13115 GCA_947069175.1 Scalesia atractyloides | reverse complement strand
AACCAGGTTTAGAAAAGTCCAGTGGTGTGGCAAACTAACCCACAGGTCCCGGGTTCGAGACTGTTACACACGCCGGTTCGTGTTTTAAAATCCTTTTTGAAAATAAAAGAATTTTGAATAAATTAAAAAGTATATAAATAAATTAAAAACAGAATTATTTGGGTTAGACCGTAGTCAGTTGGTAAGCTGCGTGACGGTAGGGAGGTCTCGGGGTTTGAGCCTCACAGCGCTAATACACACGGTTGACGGTCAAACAGTCAACAGTCAAAAGGAGGGAGCATATTCCTAAAAAGGGGTTTTTTAAAGGTTGAACCAAATGGTCCCTAATTGTTCCCCCCAGTTTACGCTTGGGGAATATATTTCGGGTTTTCCCCCTGAAAATTCGTTTCGTTTCAGCATTCCCAGCAAACTTGAAGTGCTATGGAACTAGTATGACTTACCCGGGAACGAATTGAAAGGTAAATTTAAAAAGAGAAAAAAAAAAACCCCCCTTGGGGCCCCAATTAAACCCTTACCCCTCCCCTTAAATTTTCTAAAAAGAGGAAAGGTAACACAGAAATTTGGTCACACAAACAAATTCCTACCCCCCTGCCCCCTTACCCAGTTGCCCCTCACCTGCACCCTTAAAAAGGCCCTCTTGGCCCTTCAAAATGCAAAGTTAAACCCCATTTGAAATTTCCAACATTTACGGCGTGGTCGCGCAGGTAAAGTTTAAATGTCGCATACCCGGGACGAAACGCCCCCCAGCCTCAACCCAAACCCCCCAACTTTAGTTTCTTATAATGGTGGGAAAGAAACCATGTTGTTTGATATGGCGCGGAAAAAAGGGTTTGTGCCCTTAAAATTTAAAAAACCCACCCTTAAAAATGTAAAAAGGGCTCAGGGAAAAAAAAATTTTAGAATTTGTGAGGAAAACCCGGTTTTTAAATTATTATACCAATTGTATTTTCCCCTTTTAAACGATCCGATTTTCAGTTGTCATTTTAAAGGGTTGGGGAAGTTTTGCTTAAATTGGTTTTGACTGGTACCCAAAATCAGGGGAAGTTGTTCCCGGGAAAAAGTTTTTAGTTTCCCTTTTTACAACGGTCCCCCCCTCAAATTTTTGGGGAAAACCCCCCATCGAAAGGATCGTTTAATGTTTTTGTCTTCAAGTCAAAAATTTCCCGCAAAAAATTTGTTCCCCATTTTAATAGGTCTTCAAAAGGGGGCCCAGGGGAAAAAAATTTGAAAAATTTCCGGTTTAGAAAAAAGTTTTTTCCGCAAGTTTTTGAAAATTTTCAGGTTTTTGTGAAAAAAGCGAATTTCATGATCTTTTCCCTGGTGTACCCCCGTTGAAAATTTCCCCTTTTTAGGTTAGCCCCTAAAAAAATGCGATGAAAAGTAATTTGCAAAGTTGCCTGCCCAAAGGATTCATACGTCCTAGTCCTCCCCTTGGGGTGCCCCTGCCCTTTTTGTAAAGAAGAAAGGGGAAAAGTTTCGATGTGATGATACAGAAAATAAACAATTTAAAGGGTTTAAAAAACCGTTTTCCATTATGTTTTTGACAATTTTTAAAGGCCCCCAGCTTTTTTTTCCCAAAAAATCGCCCTTTTTTGGGTTTATCAATCAGATTACATGAAGAAGAGTCCAAAGACCCCCTTTCCCGAATTTTTATGGTCATTAGGGAAATTAAATGGTATGTTTTTTGGGTTTTTAACCCCAAAACGCTCAGCGGGCTTCAGGAAATTAATGAACGAGTTGAAAAACCCAAATCCCCGATCGCTTTGTTATAGTTTTCCCATCGACGAACCCTCTTTACTAAAAGTCTAATTTGATCAAAAAACGGCCCTTCGACATCTTACATTTAGAGAAGGGGAAAAGCTCTACCCAATTCCAAATGCAAATTTTTGGGTTTTAAAAAGAGGTAAAATTTCCCTTTGGGAATGTGTCAATGAAAGGGAAAAAAATTTTGACCCAAAAAGGACAAAGAAAGAAAAAGGGCAAGGCACGTACCCCAACCCAAAGAAAGATCTTTCCCTTTGGTTTTTGGTGGTTTAATTATGCCGTTTCTTTTTTAAAATTTTCTGAAATTGCTTCCCAACCCCGGGTTTTAAAAACCATAAAAAAAACCCTTAGGGGGGGGCCCCAAAAAAGAAGAAGCCTTCCCCCCCTTTAAAAAAAAAATTTGTGTTTCCCCAAATTCATTTTTCCCTAAAGGGGTTTTGGATGACTTCGGGGTTTTTATTGCGAGCGTAGGGCGGGATAGGTGTGTTTAATGAAAGGGGAAAAGGTGATAGTTAGTTCAAAACCCAAAAAATTCAGGGCCTAAACCCCCCTTTTAAAAATTGGAGGTTGTGTTGCTTTAAATTATGGAGACATTATTTAGGATAAGGTAAAATATACCTCCCCCAAGATTCTTAAAATATCTTCAACCAAAAGGATTTAAAACTGGGGCAACGAAGGGGGGTTTCCGAACTTTTTAAATTGAACGCTTTGAAATTCGGATCCCCCTGGAAAGGGAAATTTGGGGGCCGATGCATCAGCGAAAGGGTTATGCAAAATTCGTCTTTATGTTGAAATAAAAACCCCGACATCAAAGATAAAATTGAAAACCCCAACATGTTTAAAAAAGAAGAGGGCCTTCGAAAGGAGTGCCCTGGGAGCTAAATTTAAAAAAATTAAAACCTAAATTGCGTTTTTTAATATCTAAAAAGCATTTTGGTTTCCTGCCCAAAAAATTTTTTAAATTCCTTAATGAAAGGCCCCAAAAAACGTTTTTCAAATACCCCCGGACCCGCCAAGATGAAAATAAAGACCTTCGAAAACCTATTGGTGGTGGAAAAAAAAGGAAATTGTTTTTTTTTTTTCCCCAAGTCTTAATTTTAAGGAAAAGTTTGAACATAAAAGGGATGGATTTTGGCCCAAAAAAAAGAATGGAATGGGAAAACAAAACCTTTGGATTCATTACGGGTTCCCTTGGAATTTTGGGGGTAGACATTATGGGAAATAAAATTGTGTTTTTACAAAATCAGCTCACTTTATTCCAACCAAAAAATTTCAAGAACGAGAAGTGGGTCGTTTTAACATAGCAAAAAAGTAAGCGTTTTTGGGGTATTTTTTAAACTTATTTCAGACCCTTTTTTTTCACTTCAGGGAAATGGGGGCCTAAAGCCGCTTTGGGTACAGTTTAAACCCCCAGTATTTTATCCCCCAAAATTGGAAAATCTGAAGCCCCATTAAAATCTTAAAGTATGCTTCGAAAAAGTGTCATGGGACTTAAAGGGGAAAAATTGGGCGCTCTTTCCATTGGAAAAATTTTTCTAAAAACAGCTTCATTCAAGCTTCGGCAGGGCCCCCTTTTGAAGTTTTTTTATGGTGTAATTTCCGATTTCCCGTATTTTGGCAAAAATTTGGGGGGAAGAAAAAAACCATTGGCCCGAATTGATTCAAGAAAAAAGAAAAAACCATAAAATTTCGAAAAAAATTTCCCTGGGTCAAACCGTCAAAAGAGAATTGAATTAAAAAACAAAAAACCTTTTGGGAAAATTTTTAACTTTGGGGGAAACATGAAATTTTAAAAGTATCAGTGGAAGGGAGTAGTTTTTTTTTGGGCCCAAAAAAGGCAAGCTAGCCCCCGCTCGTAGGCCCTTTCAAGATACTAAAAAGAGTGGGACTTTTGGGCATAAAGTTGATCACAAAAAGCCCCAACGAATTCCCCCAATTTCCCAACGTTTAAATTGAAGAAGTCCCTCCTGATGAAAACCCCATTTCCTTGGAAAAATTTTATTTTTAAAAATTTAATGAAATTTTTATTAAAAGGCCCATTAGAGATAAAGGACTTGGGAAAAACGTTTAAGCGGAGTCGTAAAAAAAATTTGTTAGGGTTTGGGGGTCAAAACGGGGCCCTTTTGGTTTATTGGGAAGTGAAGACTAAAATCCCCCCAAAAATCCCCCTTTTTTCCTACTTACTACTTAAAAATTTTTGGGGCAAATTTAAAAGAAGGGGGTATTTAACATTTTAAAAAAGGGTTTTTTTCCCAAACCCCCTTTTTTGAAAAAAATCAAAAACCCCAAATTTAAGTTTGGGGTATTTATTTTTTTTTAAAAATTTTAAAACAAAGGCAAATTTAAATAAACCCAAAAAAATTTTAAAACCTAAAATTTTTAAAAAGGAAAAAAAATTAAAAAAGAAAATCGGTGGGGATTAAAAGGGTCAGGGGGGAAAAAATCTAACAATTTTAATTGCGCAAAAAAAACCCATCCCCCTTAGTTTTTTTAAAAGTAAAAAAATAAAATTAACCATAAAAATCAACCTTTTTTCGCAATGAAAAAAAAGGCCCCCCCAAACCCCCAAGAGTTTGAGTGATGGGAAATTCCTTTTTTATAACCGATAAACCCGGAAAATTTTAATAAATTTTAGTCTTGAATGGATTAAATTTTATGTGATGTTCGGTTTTAAAAAAAAATTTTCATTTCCTGAATTACCCCAACCCAAATAGCCCCTTAATTTATTTATTTTTTACATAAATTATATAGGCCGGCCCCCCATTACTTTTGGGGCTTGGGCGTTCCCCATTCTTTTGAGGTGAACGGCGTTCCAACTCCCGGTTTGTTTATTGACCCTTTTATGCAAAACTTATATAGGGGGCCCCCTTTTCCCTTCCCATTATTTTAGAGGTGAAAGACTTTTAAAAAATTTTTATTATTTTTATTCAGAAATTTTGGTTTGTTATTGTATTTATTTTTTTGTTTGTTTTTTTTGTTATTTTTGATTAATTACGTTTGTAATATGATTTGAAAATTTTCTATAAAATAAAAAGATCTAAAAATTTTTTTTAACAAGGTTAATCCCCAAACTTATGTTGAAAAAACCCCTTTTTTAACATGTCCGGGGTACG
Organism: Scalesia atractyloides; assembly: GCA_947069175.1. Classification (NCBI taxonomy): domain Eukaryota; kingdom Viridiplantae; phylum Streptophyta; class Magnoliopsida; order Asterales; family Asteraceae; genus Scalesia; species Scalesia atractyloides. The sequence continues at coordinate 8,238 of CAMTDV010000512.1, read as the reverse complement.
TTGAAGAAAAAAAAAAGGGATGGCTTAGAAAAAAAAAATGGTTAAAATTTGGAAATTGTTTATTTAAAAATTTTTTTTTGAAATTTTATGAAATGTTTGGTTTTGGGGGGATGAAAATTTGGATTAAAAAATTATAAAACTATTAGTAAATAAAGGGTTTTTGGGTTAAAAACCCCAAATCCCCGATTTTTCCCCCGGGGGGGGGTGAAAAAAAAACCCCAAATGGGGCCCTTTTAGAAGGAGGAAAATTTTTAATAGACGTAAATTTTTTTTTTTCCCTTTTAAACACAAAACGGATTGGGGGTTTTTACCCCCAAATCGGTGCCTTTCCCAAAAACCCCCTTTTTGGCTTTTTTAAAAAACCCCAAGGGGTTTAAAAATTTTAATAAAAAACCCTTTTACCCAAATTGTCAAAATTTTAAATTAGCGAATTTCAAAATTTATATTTTAAAAAACGTAATTTCCCCCCGTAATTATTTCTTTATAAATCACATATCTTACTTGGTCACCACTAAAGTTTTGTTTCAGATTTTAAAAACCCGCAGAATGAAATCCCAATTAAATTGGTAAAGGAAATCCCTTCCCCAAAATTTAAAGTTTAAATAAACTAAAACGCTAGGAAAAATTCCCTTTAAAGAGTTTTTTTGAAAAAAAAGCCAAAAATATTTTAATTAGGGGATGTTTTAAAAGGGTATTTTGGGGTTTGTTATTTTTATTTTTTTAAATTTGTTTTTTATTTTTTTTTAAAGTTTCCCCTTTAAATTTTTGTGTTTTTTTTAAGGCAAAAAAAAATTATTTTTTGGTTTTTTAAAATAATAAAAAAAAAATGATTTTTTTTTTTTGTGAGAAAAAGTTAATTTTTTTAAATTTGTTTTTATATATAATTTTAAAAATAAATAATTTTTTAAAATTATTTTATAAATATCAAATAGTTGTTTATCGGGTTTGTTGGGAAATAAAACCCCAACATAACCCAAATCAAGTATCTTTTGAAGATTTTTTTTAAAACCCAAATTAAATTAAATTTGGGTTTATTAAAAAGAAAAAATATTTTAAAACCCCCCCAAACCCTCAAACCCTTTATGGAGTAAAAAGACTTTTGAAAACCCTTTAACGAAAATTTAAAATCCTTACCCAGTTTTCCCTTCAAGGGTCAAGTTTCCAAAAAACCATGAATTTAAAATTTTTAAATTTTGATGAAATTTTTCTTTTAAAAAAAGCGAATAAAATTTTAAGATTTAATCACAAAAATTACCTCAATTTAAAAAAAGTGGGCAAAAAAACATTAAAGGAAAAACATTTCGATTAAAAAATTCCCCAAAAACCGTGGTGTTTTCCTTAAAAAATACGAAAGTTTATCAAAAAGATTTTATTTTTATAATTCAAAAACTAGTTTAAATTTCCCGTAAATTAAAACCTATTTTTAAAATGAAAACCTAAGTTTTGTCAAAAATATAATGAAAACTCGTACATGGTTTGCCCAATTGTTCCAAAAATTTTAAATTTTTTGTTTTCATCCCTGACTTCTGATATTTTTGTAAAAAAATTTGGTTTTTTCCCAATTTTTCAACCCCAAAATATCGTCTTTTAAATTGCTGAATTTTATTTTTTATAAGATTTATTATGTTTATGAAATAGTGTTAACTTTATTATGTTTGCTTTCCCTGCATTAACTTTAGCCATGCTTTATTTAATTTGCTTATATATATTCAAATTTGTGAAATAGGCGGGGGAAAAATGGGATTTTTATGTGGGCCCCTGTTAAATTTGATAAAACCCATGCTTACGATAATTCTTCTCCCCAAATGGGTTTTAAATTTTAAGAAGTTTAATTATATGGGAATAAAGCTTGGGATAAGCGCGATATTTAAAATTAGGGGTTTGCAAGGGGGGTTTAGTGAAAAGGGCATGGGGAAATGGGTTTGTCCCCCCCGCGTAGGTAAGCGGGCCGAAAACGCTCGATTGTAAAACCCAAACTTTAAAAAAACCCAGGTGGTTTCGGTTGGGTTTTCCCTATATTAAGTGTTTTCGTTTGGGAAAAAACTTTTTTTTAAATTTGAAGAGAAATTCGGGTTTTGGGGAATAAAAAGATATTCGAAAAAACTCAAGAAAACTAAAAACCCCCCTTGTAAGGGCCGATAGTTTAAACCCATGACGGTCTTAACCCTTAGCAACTTTTCCCTTGTAAAATATTTAAATAAACCCCTTTTTGCTGTTTGTTATTTAATAAAACCATCTTTTTTTTTAAGTTTGCCCCCTTTGGTTTTTAAACCCCCATTTTTTTTGAAAAATTTCCCGATTTAAACATTAAACCCAAAAATGTCAATTTTAAACAAAACTTTTTTTGTTGAGGTGAAAACATGTTACTAGGTTTTTCCTCGAAACTGGGTTTTTTAAAAATTACAAATTTTTTTTTTCCAAAAATAAACAACAAATGGGAAACTAAGATTGTAAAACTATAAATTTAAAGGGGTTTTTAAATTAGGACAAGCACATTTATAAAACTAAACTGTTTCGAAATAAAATTTCCCGTTTAGAAATTCCCCCTTGATTTAAAAAATTTTTTAAAAACATTTTGTTATACACGAGTTTAACTTTTAAAATTATGTTTGCCCCCAAATCGTTTAGAAAAAATTTTTGTAACCAAAAAGTTGTTTAAACCCCCAGTTCCCCTGTGATTAGAACTAAGAAAAAATTTTAAACCCCTCTTGTTACCCAAAACCTTTGGTTTTTTAAAAATTTCGGGAAAAATTTAAAGGAGGGGGATGTAACCCCCGCTTTTTTAAAGTTTTATTTTTTTGTCTTTTTTGATTTTTTTTAATTCTTTTTATTATTTTTTTTTTTAATAATTAATGTAATAAAAAATTAATAAAAATAAAACGATAAAATTTTAAAAATAAAACGAACTTGATGGGTTTAAAAAGGGTTTACGACACTTTTAGGGGGTTTGGGCCCCCAACCCCCCCACAAAAAAATTTATATAACCACAAAAATGTTGAACCCCTTCCCCCACTAAATTTTGCCAAAAAATCCCCTTTCCCCCCTTTCCCGCGCCCCGACCCATTCGGGACTTTTGAAAATTAGGCAAAAAACACCAAATTTAAGTTTTTTTGAGAAAGAGAAAAACCCCCCTTTTCCCTTTCCCCCCCCCCTTTTTCCCCTCCCCCGGGGAAAAAAGGTCTGTTTTTGGGGGAAAAAACCCCTTCCCCAACCCCCCCGTCTTTGGGAAAAACCCCCCCCTTGGAGCGGGGACAGCCAAAATCGGGGAAAGGAAAGATTCGAAGGGTGGGGGCGGGCCCCTGGGGCCGGCGAGTGGCGGGTTTTCCGAGTTTGTTTGAGTATAGCCCTGTTTAAATTTTTGCCCCGGTTCGCTGTTAGATTTGGTTTAAATTACGTGGGAAAAATTTTTTGGGTAACCCTATTTGTTTTGGGGTTTAGGTAGTTGTTGGTTTAAATTGAGATTGGATCTTTTTTTGGGTTTTGTGTTTCGGATGGGTTTTTTTGATCAGGGTCGGTTCGGGTTTGATTTGGGAAATTTTGGTTGCTTAGGTTTTGATGGGTCCGGTGCGGGGGCGGGAGACTGGTCCAAAATTAACCAATCTTTGGGGGTTCCCGTTTGGTTCGGTCAAGTGGAAACTTGTCCCAGGTAAAGGGTAGTTTTGTTGGAAAAAATTCTCCCAAACGTGTTTTTTTAAATTATTTAAAGTTATGCTATTTTAAAAAGCGAGGTGGTAATGGTGTATGTGATTTTTTTTAAATTTTTTTTTAAGATTTGATGTTTAGGAAACGAAATATTTAATGTTTAAAAGAAAAAATCGAAATTTTAAAAAAAAAGAATGTTGGTTTTGACAAATAAAAATCAACTTTTTGGCGGGTTTTCCCAAAAAAAAGGGGGAAATTTTGGCCTTTTTTTCGAAAAAACAAAAAATTTTTAAATTTATTAATTTTACGAATTTATATAATAACTTTACGAAAAATATAAAAAATTTTTAAAATTTGAAAGTTAAATTTAGAAATTTTTACAAAGGAATATATTTTTAAATTTTTGTACATCTCGAAAAAAAATACGTTTATTTATATTATACTTTTGCCAAAAAATATCCCTATTTTTTTTTTGATTTGCCCGCCAAAAAATTTTTTTTTATTTAAAATTTTTTGAAAAATAATTTTAAAAACGCCCAAATTATAGAAATATTTTTTTTTTTCCTATATTTTTAAAATGAAAAATATTTGGTACTTTAAAACCCTTTCATCAAAATTTTATATATTATTTATTTTCCCTTGAAAAAATTCCTTATACTTTTAAAAACCTTTTGTGAAACATGATGCTCCCTTTTTTTTTGTTAAAACTTTATAAAATATATCCCTTTTTTTTTTTTTGTTTTTCATAAAAAAGATAAAGAAACGTTTCAGATTCTTTTAATTTTAAAAATTTATAAAGGTATTTTTTGTTTTTTTGGGACCCTGAACCTTTTGACAAAATTAAATTTGAATTTTTAAACTAACAAGTTTTTTACAGAAAACCCCAAAATTCCCCTTAAAAAACCCCCTATTTAAATTTTCGTTTATTATCATTTTTTGCCATATAAGGTGCCCCGAGTCTTTTTTTCCCCAAATAAATTAACTCGTGCGAGTTTTAAAGAAGCCCTTTAGCAATTTTGTGGAAACCGAAATTTTGTTTATACATTTTTATTTTTTAAACTTTTTTCCAAATAAAAAATCACAAACATTAAAATTTTTTATAAAAGAAAAAAAATTATACACATGACTATTGAATGGTTACTTGTTGTTGTTTGGATTTTTTTTAAGCTATTTTTTATCATTAAACTTTTTTAAACTTGTTTGCCCTGCTTGTATATGGGGGAAATTCACGCATCACCCATGTGTTATTCGTGAGGTCATGTTGGAGGGTTTGTTTTTGTATTGCACCCTTGTATTGCTTTGTATTTTTTGGTCCTTGGGATTTTTAAAAATTTATTCGTATATTTGTTGCTTAACTTGTGTACTGTTTTTGCTTTTGCATTGATTTTTTTTAAAAAATGTTACAGGTTAAAGGGAGATGTATAAAATCAAAACCCCGGTTTGATCCCAAAATTTTAAGACGTTGATTTTAAATTTTGAAAAAAAATTTTTTTAAATTTTATGAATTTTTGAATTTTTTTATGTTGTTTTAAAAAGTTGTAAAAATGAAATTCGGTTTAATTAAAATTTTGTATTTTTTAAGCATTGTGGAATGAGAAACTTTTTTTGTTCATCCATTTTTCCGTGGTTTTTTTTGTGAAGTTGGTATAGAGCCAAAAAAAAATGGGGGAATTTAAGAAAATTGCTAGTTTTGCCCGTTATGTTAAGTCCCAATTGCCCATAGGTGATTAATGTAATTTTTTTAAAAAGCCCCTTTTGTGAAAATTCATAAAATGTTTAGTGTTATACGTTAATTTTCGATAAACGTTCCCCAATGATTTTATCGTTTTATACTAAACGGGGGAAAAAACCGTTTTTTCACAAGTGAGAGGATTTAAAACCAGGATGTACCCCCAATTTGGGAACAAACTCTATTCCCCCAATTCTTTTATTTATTTATTTTTTTTTTTACGAAGTTACCCATAATTTTGGAGTGAATACATTTAGGGGAAAAATCCTATTAAAAACCTAGGGGAAATTCTTTCAAGTGAAAAAATTTAAATTTTGCCCGAGAGTAAAAACAATTTGGGTCGAAATCGTGATTTAAGGGGTAAAACCCTTCTTGTCGTTTAAAACCCATTTCGATTTTCAATCTCCCAAAAAATTTCGTTTTTTAAACCCTTTAGAGGGGTGTAATAACGGGAAAGGGTAAAATTTTTCGTTAATCGTTCTGGGCGGGCTTTTTAAACCCTGGGGAAAAAAAACTTAAAATTAAAAGGACTTGATTCCCTTTGGTTTTGTGACGTTTTTTCCCCGAAAAGAAAATGTTTTTGGACTTTTTTAAATCCCTTTTAAAATTTTAATGACTTTTTTATTTTTTTACCTTTCCCATTTAAATTTTTCCAAAATTTTTTAAAAGGTTTTTAGCAATTATTTTCCCCTTTTTTACCATTAAAAATTTAATTTGATCATAAATTTGAAACGTCGTAATTAGTTTATTTTTTGAAATGAAAAATTGTAAAAAAAGGGTTTTTCCCAAAACCCCGTTTTTTGTAATGAATATAAGTTATAAATGTTTGTTGGTTTTTAAATGGTTATTTTAATTTTAAAGGGATGCTAATTAATAAAAAAATTAAAATTTAAAAACAAAAAATTTAAAAAAAGTAAAAATAAAATAAAAAAAAAAAAGGGCCCCCCGGGGTTTAAACCCGGGGCACCGGGGTGAGTTAAGATTAATCGGCAAAATAAAACTGTTGTTTTTGTGAAATGTGGAAGAAAAAAAAACATAATTTCATGGGAAATAAACTGTTTAGGGCCAACGAAAGTAATCGGCCCACCGTAAAGACTTTTGGGAGGGAAATTTTTTTTATAAAAAAAAAAGAATTTTCCAATTCAGTCTTGAAGGGCTTGAAATTTTGTGATAAAGGTTTTAAAAAAACCAAAAACCCTTTTTTCCTAATTACCCAACCCACCCCCTCTGCGACTAAATACCCCCAAAACCCCCAATTTCCTTTGTTCCGTTAGGGTCGGTAAGTTTTTAAAACTCGCGGATTTCGGGGAAAAACCCTTTGTTTTCCCCTTCAAAAAATTTAAGTTTTAATTTTTCATCGTTTATAGTTTTTAAAGCTTTTGTAATAAACCTTAAATAGAATAGTTCCGGCGAAAAAAAGGTAATCATATTCGGGGGGGAAAATTTTTTGAGAAATTTCTGCCTGTTTTAAAACGGTATCCCCTTTTAAAAAAATTTGAAACCCCTTTTTGTTCGAATTAAATTTCCAAAATAGTAATCAAAATATTTAAAGGCCCTTCAAAAAAAAGTCCTAAAAAAGGGACTTTTGGGCCAAAAGAGAAAATTTTTTGGGATTTTATTTCCCAAAATTTTTCTGCCCTTTCATTTTTAATCTTTTGAATGTTTGTCAATCGAATTAAAAAAGAAACTTTGGGGGGAATTTTGGGGCGTAAATTTTTCCCCGGGAGGTTAGTTTGTTTATAGAAAAATAAATTGGTTTTATTTGGGTTTTAGACCAAGTCCGTGGTGGTTTTTGGGGCCCTATATCCACCCGCGAGTTCGCCCAAAAACAAAATCGTATGTTGTAAAAAGATTTTTTCCCTTTTTAAAAAAAACCCCGGTTTAAAACAAAGGAAGTGTTAAGTATAAAAAAAATGGTTTTTAAACCAGGTTAGAACAGAGGGTGGTGTGTGAAATCCCCCAAAGGGCCCCGGGTTTGGGCCCCTGTTAAACGGGTTTGTGTTAAAATTTCCTTTTAAAAATAAAAAAATTTTGAAAAAATTAAAAAATTTTTTAAATAGTTTAAAAAAAGGGTTTTTTGGGTTAGGGGGTAGCAGTTGGTGGAGTGGTGCAGGTAGGGGGGTTTCGAGTTCGACCCCAAAGGGGTACTACAAGATTGAAGGAAAAAACCCCCCGAAAAAAGGCCCGCGGTAAAACTTTAAAAGGTTTAAGAAAAAGTAAACTTTTTTTAATTTTTTATTTTTTAAAATTTTAAAAAAAAATTTAAAAAACTTAAAAAAAAATTTTTTTAAAAGATAAAAAATTTACCCTTAAACCCCCAAAAAAATATTCAAAAAATTTTAAAATTTTTAAAAAAATCCTATTTCCCATCCCCTTTGTTTTTAAATTTGGGTTAGTTAATTCTGGGGCGATAATCAAAAAAATGTGGGATTTAAATTTTAACCGCGCCCCAATTTGGGAATTCAAAACCCCTTAATTTAAATTGGGCCCCCCCCCCCAAAACAAAATTTTAATCCATAAATGGGTGGCCATTTAAAAAGGGTTTGAAAATTTTGATACTCTTTTATCCCCTTTAAATTTAAAATTCCCATTTCCCCTTTAAATTTTCCAAAAAACCCAAATTTTAACGTTCCAACCTAAATTAATAGGCTACACGTCCCTTTCAACATTTTTTTTTTTTTAAAAAAAAAAAAACAAATAATTATAAAAAAAAAATTCCTTTTAAAAAAAGTTTAAAAAAAAAATTTCCCTCCAAAAAAACCCCAAAAAATTTCCCTTAAAACCCCCTAATTTGAATTGTGGAAAAGGGGGGTGGGTTTTTTAAACGGTTTTGGAGTTAGAAAATTTTTAAAAGATGTATTTTTCAT
>CAMTDV010000511.1:0-15320 GCA_947069175.1 Scalesia atractyloides | reverse complement strand
GGAATTGCCTTAAATTCTGTAGTCGATACATTGTGTTCTGACGGGAAGGGGCTCTCAAGAAGAGGTGAATACTTTCTGACTTGCTTTACTTCTGCCTACAAGTCAGCAATATCTTGAAAATATCATTATCTTTATTAATATACAAGCTTACTATATAATCCTTTTACAACTTCAAAGAAACAGTCATGAAGCTAAAGACAAGGTATCAAGCTATGTGATGATGATACAATGCAATGCAATGCAATGCACTTCTCATGTATAGTGATGATGAGAAGCCATGGGATGCTAGACTAACAAACCACTATAACTGCCTACATCTCTAACAGACTCGTAACTACTTCATAACATAACAAACTCAGCTGACTCAGCAACACTAATAGAGTTTATTATTATTTGATTTGTCATTTACCGTTAATGTTTGTTAGTCATTATTTTCTCTTTAGTTTGAATATTAGGCATTAGTAGGTTACCTTTATCATCATTGTAATCTCTCTATATAAAAAAGTTCCGGTTTTCAGTTACTAAATATACAGATTTCAAGCAGAAAACACAATCAGTGTTTGGACCACCAATTCAAACAGAATCAGCTTTAAATCACTAACACCAACAGCGATCCGACTGTTACATCACAATATACCTGAATCTGAATCTCACAAAATTCCAATTAGCTTATTCTCTTATTTAAATGTTCTTCATGTATAAATTTACTTGTTTATTTGCCATTTTCCTACGCACTTTATTTTTCATACAAAATTATGCAATAAAACTTTCCAATAGTTAGGTTGATTTCACTTCAATTATGCTTAGAGAATAATCACATTAAAAACAATAACACAAAAATGAACGCACCAGATCAAATCACACAAACTAACTAACTAATCACAGATAACAAAATCCGATTCTGCATCAGTTCACATAAAAAAAAAAAAAACTTCATAAACATCAACACAAAAGTGTAATTCGGATACCTTAGATTCGGAATAAACTCGAATTCCATAACACCGACTGGCACGGTCACGAACAGCCTTTCTGCTATGAAAACACACACTGCGGGGCGTTGACCGTGCCGTTGACGTACTGGAACCGGTAATACGCCGGTGAAACGATGTTGTTCACTGAAGTAATCGCAACCGACATCGAATTAGAGACTGAAGGAGGTTGAAACAGAGCTATCATCATGCTGTTTGTGTGTGTGAGTGAATTGAATCGGTGATTTAGTAAGTGAAGCTTTGAGTTATCCGAAATCGATAACAACGTAGAGAGAGAGAGATTCCGTAACATCGGCAGTGTTTATGCTTCAGACGATCCGCATTGTAGATGATTACCAGATTTGTAGAAACTAGCTGAGCATTTCAAGTTGTGATTATTATTATATACATTACTCGATTAGATGAAGACAATGTCCTTTTTGTATTTTTCTTGTTTTATATTAGTTGCTATAAAAGTTATTATCTATAACTAATATGTGTTTTTTTATGCATATAGCTATTATGTTTTTTAAATATGTAGTTTGTTATCGTAGGAAAGTTGGATTCTAATAATGACATTTTGAATTTATACTTTCATTATCAAGAATAATTTCACTCGCATAATCATCATACAAACACTTGATTCCACTGACATGGATGATCATGATGCATGAGTGAAATAGGAAAATTTACCTTTCTAGTGAGTGAAATCGAGTATGGATCCATAATAGTTATGTGAGTGGGAGTGTCGTGAAAACAAAAGTAAAATTTAGAGGTGTCATTGGTTGCCAGATTGAGAGAAAGTGATCCACCCTTTGTTGTTGGTTTGAGCATTCATCGTGAACTACAATATGAGGGTTGATTGAAGAATGTAACAACCCTCAAAATTTTCCCGAGGACAAACCATAAACCCTAAGTGCACGCGACGAAACTTGAAAAACTTAGCGGTTAAGAAAACTTGGTAGTTGATGAGCCAACCCTCACAAAAATGCCCTTACTAACTCATAAATAAAAACCGAATCTTGTAGGATCAAGACCCAAGCCTACGCGAAAAGTATCGGCATGGAAATCAAGAGAACACGTGATTGGGCGAAAAAGGCGGCCAAGGACACGTATCACGTCAAGGCGCCACGTGTCAGACCTATGCTGGTGACGTGGCAGACCTAGGCCAGGCTGACCACCCAGTCGCATCTCGCCAGATACCAGGTTCCCCGCGCGACGCGCGGGAAGGGTCCACATGGGCTATATAAAGGCCAGATCTGGGACCAGTTCAATGCACCAGTTTTGATCGAAAATCCATACTTCATTCTCTCTCGAATTACCGTTCTAATTCCCGAATCCCTAAACCTCGAAACTCTGCTTTGTAAGAAGTGTACTAACCCTAATCACTGGTATGATACCCTGTCTGAATGATCGTGAAACCAATCAACGGATGCCAAAATGCTGCCTGAATAAGGCTATACTTTGTTAACTACGTTAAGGTTTTGATCTCGTGATTGTTGTTGAAGTTTGAAATGGGTTAATACACTAATACGTGTTGCATTGTGTGTTTATTTAGCAAACTAAGACTTAAACCAGGAGGCAATAACTAAAAACCCTAATTCTACAATGTGAGACGTTCTCTTTTTCTTCACACTATTGTGATACTTAAATGTTTTCAAAACCCTAAATGTTTTCTAGTTGTATTTATAGTGATTAAGTCTTTGTATATAATGCTTCGCATTTTGTACTTTCCTTATTTAGAAAGTGTAATCATATTTCTATTTCTGGAAACTTGTATTCACGTTGTATTCGTATTTATTCCCAACCTTGTAATCCGAGACTTTGATCGTAATGGAATTCATACTTTATACATACTTGTCTTACATGCATTCGGTCGTTAATACATGTTTACACACAAACCGACACTTGTTATATGTGTAAATACTCATGCATACACTCTCGATACTCAAATTATACTTACATACATGTTATACACTTAAAAACATGCCAAAACACTAAGTTTTAGCTTAAAATGAAGGAAAAACCAAGTTCAGGGACCAAATTGCAAAATCTGCCTAAATTAGGCTCTCGCGGGGCGCGAGAGACCTCAATCCGCATAATGTTGTTTCTAGCTTACGGGTTAGTCTATTTTTCCTACTTTTTTCACACTCAATCACCTCTAAACCTCATTTAACACTAAACCTAACTCACCCACTATATAAATAAGCTTCATAACCCTCTTTTTCACTTTCTAAACACTTCTAAATCATCAAAACACTCTAAAATTCTCTGGAAGTTCAAGAACAAGGCAGATTTCTTTCAACTGCAAAAGTGAGTTCAAACTCACTTTTCTTCATCTTTTCTTCACCAGATATTCTTCTATAAAGCTTGGAATGCCTCTAGGATTGTTTTCACAGGTTTTCCATGGAAAACCAAGGTGAAACATCACCATTTTGAGGTCCAAACTTTCTGTTTTGGAAGATTATGGTTGTTACTTTACTTAAACTTGTGTTTTCTCATACAAACTTGTGCTTCTTGTGCTACTAATCAATTCTATGGTTAGTAAGCTTAGCCAAGATTGATTCATACAAATTGGAGGTGTAAATCAATCTCCAAACTTTCTGTTTTGAAAGGGTTATCAACCCACAAGTGATGAAACTATCCAAGCTTGTCATGATTTTTGTGACAAGACTTGTGTTTTGGTATGAGTGTGAATACTTGGAAGCCTTGTCTATCCTACCTTCATTCCACCACCTCACTTGATGTTCTACAATTGCTATCCCAAGTGGTTTGCTAGCTTGAAAGTGACTTAACCTCGTCTAGCCTCCGACACTTGGTTAACTCTTTCTATGTCAGTGTCGGCTCACCCGCGTTAAAGATTACTTGGCTACTTGGTATGGTAATTATTTTACATTTCCTTCATTCATGACTATCCGAATCATCCTTGTGATGATTTGTGCATTGGTGAATCATACAATGAGGTTTAATGGATGTTCATCATCCTACCTCAATGCTTGACTTATATGACAATCCATGATATTCTTGATGGACTTAGCTTAGAATTATTATATAAACTATACAATATATACACACACACACACACATAACCGAATCCTTGATGATAATCAACATGATTACTTGTTATGGTAATAAGTTATATTATCTACGACTTGAACTGGTTGTTACAATTCTAATGGGTTCTTAACCCATGAAATCACATCAAAACCCTACGGGACTCATAGTGTGAAAAACGAGTGTTTAAAGTCTTGATAATTACTTTTTCATATACATATTTTGCACAACTTTAATCCCGAATCCGAATCCTTCGGTACACTCTGAATACTCACACACCTACGTTTCCTCGTGTAGGATAACTCGGTGTTCCATCCCCCAACCCTCCAACTTTCACGGGATAACAAAGGAAGCTTTGCAAAACCGTGAGTACACTCGAACACCCCTTTTACGCTTTACACTTTTGGGTGCAATATGTTTAACCTATCCAATTATACAATTCACAATCATACTTTATGCAAACACAAACAATTCATACATGCATGCTTAAAATACGTGATACTTGATTTGTATACTTGGAACATTCTTATGTGATTCACTTGTCATTAACTTCGTATGAGCTTCCCCTTAACATGTATAGCACTATAGGAGTAACGCACCGCTCGTATATTTGAGGTCATGTTAAGTCTTTAATTCATTGCGGTTATCAGAGGGTTGACTTGTTAAATTGCATGCCATGATACATTAATCTTGATTACTATTTTTGTCATGTGGATTTGTTTAAATCGTTTTACATACTTATGTTATACCAAACTTGTGTACTCGCCAATGCTTTTGTGTTGAACTATACTTTTATACATGTTGCAGGTTGATGAGTTGACTATGACGAAATCTAGTAGGGACGACACTAGAAACGCATTTAGAAATATTAGATTTTGCTATTTTATTATGTTAAACTTTGTTGTGTTTTGACTTTCTAAATATTGTATTTGAATCCTCCCATGTTGTACTTGACAATTTGATCCATGAAATGAAATCGATTTTGAACTTAAATATTGTCACAATAGTGTTATGGTGTCTCGAGCAATCTACTTCGTCTCACTCCGATGTTTCCGCTTCAGTTGGGGTGTGACATTGTATTCTTAAATTACTGCCAGGGTTTTGTATACATTACTTGATAAGCTTTACTATTGGACAAAGGGTTAGCCAATAGTGATATAACCACAGTCACCGAAATTGGCGAGTGACAAATACTATTGGGTAATTGAAAGATATAAACAAATGTAAAAACTCTTAATGTTGTAATTACAATACTGTCTTTTTATACAAACGAATGATCTCAAAAGTATTTTTCGCTGATAAAATGTTTTTAAACGTGTTTTAGGTGACTTACTGTGAAAGTAAAAGAATATGCTACGAAGCACTGGAAGCTTAAACGATGTGGCTATGTTACCAGAATAAAGAAAAGAAAATGTGTTTTGTAAAAATAGGGTTTATCCCTATGAAAACCTTTTGTTGTAATATTGGTTTTATCCGAGCTGTTTAATATTAAAACTTTGGTGTTTTACAACTATGAAATTTTCCTAACTACGACCCTGATAAACGTTTCCGCTGCGAATTTAATAAACACCGGTACCACTGTTGTATCTGCTCACGGTTTCCGCCCAGGATGGGATCGTGGGTTGTGACAAAGAACCAATCTGTTGGGATCCATGGATTTGTGTGAGATAATCAAGTGAGATATATAGACAAAAATGAATGAAGAACCTGAGGAAACCAAGAGAGATTCAGTGATAATTTTCTATTTTAATATGCAACAACAAATAAGATTTGAATAAGAGCAACAAACTTCAGTTCTAAATTGATTGTTTAATCAAATTTGAAGAACCAAGTATCTGATACCGATTATTTTCAGTTGACACGATTGCAATCAACATAGTTGGCATCAAATCCGTAAGAACACATAGACATTGTAAACAATTAATCCAAACATGTTCTATTAAGATAAACGATTTCATGCAAGAAAAACCACATAGGGGTGTTCATTTTTTAATCACATTCGAATAACTCAAAATTTGATTTGATTCTAAATAAATCAGTCAAATTCCAATTTTAGCTTATTTGAATTGAATAGTTATTCGAACCGAATTTAAGTTTCTATATTCTAACACATTCGAATAACCCTGGAATATTATGATATATGACCATTTTGGGCTTGTGTGCTTTTGGGTTTGTCTTAACGTCTAATTTTTTTTTAATAACCCGAAAAAACATCTCTCATCAGATATTCACTCATTCTCATCAGACATTCAGATCACAATCCTGAGTTCACGACATAACTCATGTTGTTCATCATCATTGCTGGGATTGTTTTAATGATGTTTTAGAGTTATTTTTCTTATGTGTGTGTTAAATTATTAAATGTCGAGGAAAATAGTGACTTGATTCTCTGTTTTTTATAGTTTTAATTTTTTTTCTAATTTGAATAAGTTGAATCAACCCGAATTCGAATATAGATTTTAAAAATTCAAGTTCGCGTAATCTATATGTGAATAATATGAGACTAGATGATACCCGACTCGATTACCCGACTATATATCTATTTACCCGAAGTATATATCCTAGAATTTTTATATTATTTTCCCTCAACTCTTATATGATAATCTTTCGTTATAGTAGATGCATTACATGGTAAATAACTTTTTCTTTTGTGATATGTATTTTTATGATAGTTATTTATAATAAATTTATAATAAATTAAAACTATCTTAGATTACATGCCTTTCTCTTAAACATTTAATTGACACGTGACAATATATTGTGAGACATTGACTGAATTTGAGCGGTAAAAAAACAAGGCTATTCAATACTTTCTCTCTCTCTCATGCTATTCAATTCCGTATCATCTATTCTCTGAATCTAATTCAAGTTTCTTAAAGGGAAAATGACGAAACTAGCCCATTGAAGCATTTCCCTGAGTCTTCTCACTGAAATCTAGGTTGTTGTAGCGTCTTTACAAAGACTCTTCAAATGAACCAACCACATTGCGCCATGTGTATTGTAAAGACTTTAAAGAGGCTTCAGAATGTATTGTAAAAGCTCTAAAGAAGCTTCAACATTTTATTTTTTTATATATCTTCCACCATGATTTTTCAACGAGTATAACTTTTTCACACAGTAATATGTTTTTTTTAAAAAAATAAATTAAAGATGATTTTTATCATCTTTAATTTGGCGTAATTTTTTAAAATATCGTCTTATGAAAAAGTGACGCCTCGCTTGCAGTATGCGCATATAATGTATATATGTGTGGGCGCTCGGGGGACAAAAGTGAAAGTGCACTAATTTTAACGCTATTTTACTAATTTCGTGAAAATAACGTTAAAAGAGGGATATGGTTAATCATGCATCATGTGGTGACATTGATAGCCGAAAGATAAAGGAGTACATGCACTAATCGGCATTTGTCTTAAGTTCTAAGTGTTATGTGCCTTATGTCCAAGGCTTGATGTAAAACTACTATCGAGCCGGGGGTATCATTGGAAGCAGCATCTCTATTCCTACGAGGTAGAGGTAAGACTGTCTACATCTTACTCTTCTTAGACCCTACCTTAGTTATGCTATTGGCGGGATTTACAGAGTATGATGATGATAATGTCTTATGAAAAAGTTATACTTAATTGCAATGGAAAATATATATAGAATTTTTTCAAAACGGGTATAATTTTTTATCTGATGATATTTAAAATTTTTTTTGTAGCAAATTAAAGATAGTTTTATCATCTTTAATTTAGTGTATTTTTTTTTAAATATCACCGTATGAAAAAGTCATACCCGTTTAAAAATCATGGTGGAAAATGTATTTTGTAATAAGACTTTGGTTTTTTATAATTTTGCCACAAAATTAAAGGGTGAAATTTTTTTGTTTTTTTTGTTATACAGTTCCAAATTTTTCATTTTTTGGTTTATTAAAGGGGGTTTCAAACTAATTTTTTATTTTTATGTTCGAAGTACAAATTATTTTAAGATTTAGTTTATAAATTTAATTTTTCATACTTTAAACATTTTAAGTGATATTGATTAATTTATCTTTTTAATTTTTGTATTTTTAAAACCCATAAATTTATATTCTATTTAAAGGAAATATTTAAAAAAATCCAAGGGGTTTTTTTTAAAAACAAAAAGGGTATGCCTGATCCCAACGAGAAATTAAATTTATTCGAAAAAATTTGGGGTGTTAAGGTAAAAATGATTTTCATTTAATTAAACATAAAAAAAAAATTTTAACATTAAAATACAAACCTCCCTTTTCATTTTTGGGAATAAACCCTTGAAAAATCAAAGGTTTATTCCCCGAAATCCTTTCAACTTTTTTGAATGTTTGGGTTAATATAAATTTTTTTTTTTAAGCCATTTGTTATTTTTTTTTTAAAAAAAATAAAAGTTTGGATTTTAACCCTCTTATGGGTTAATTATTTTTTTAACGCCAAACTTTTATTATATACCGAAAGGGAAAATTAAATTTTTTTAGAAAAACAACCATTTTTTATATTAACTTTTTTTTTGTTTTTTATTTTATTTAAGTAAGTTGGGGTGAGAAGAAAAAAAAGAAAAACCAAACCTAATCGAAAAAAACAAAAAACCCCAACCGAAACAAAAAAAGGTTTGGGTTTTCGATTTTTAAAACTAAAATTTTGGGTTTAGTTTTTTGGGAAAAATTTTCAAAAATGAAAAAAATGCCCAACCAAAAAAAAAAAAGCATAAATTTTTTGTTTTAAATTTTAAATTCTTTAAATTTTAAACCCTCTTTTAAAAATTTTTAATTTTTATTTAAATTTTAAAAATATTTAAATAAAAATTCCCCACTTTCTTTAATTTGCTTTTGCCTTTTTTTGGTTTAAGGGCCTGGGGGTTTTTTAATTTTTTTTAGGGTTTTGGCCTTTAAGGGGGTTTTAAAATTTTTTTTAGAAGCGGACTTTTTTTAAGTTTAAGTCTTTTTGGAAAATTTTTCCCCACCCTTTACAATTGATAGATACCCCAGTTAAAAAGTACCTTTCCCTTTTTAAACTTCAGGCTTGTTTTTCTTGTTAAAAATTTTTTTGGTGGGGGGCAGTATCTTTAAAGGGTTATTTCAATTTTTCCAAAACCTTTCCAATTTGAATGTTCTTGGCTTTTTATTTTTTGCATGATTGGAAATAAACCTTTTTTTGGGTCAAGCTAATTTTTGGCTCTGGGTTTTAAAGTTTTTAAAAAAAATTTAAGTTTTCTTTTTCCGTGGGGTTTTAGTTTGAATGTTTTGCCACCGGTTCCTTTTCTTTTCAAAACTTTTTTTTTTAAATTAAAAAATTTTTAAAATTTTTTCTTTCAATCCGGTGGGGGATTTTTTTTTTTTGGATTCCCCAAATGTATAGTATTATATTTTAAAAAAATGGGGGGTAATGGAAGTGAAAGGGGGAAAAATTATGGAACAAAGGGTTTGATGAAAAATTGGGGATAAATTTTTAAAAAAAAAAAAAAGTTTTTTTTTTTCCCTTGGGTTTAGAGGGGGGTTTAGGAATTTTTTTGGGTTTTTTTATTAAATTTAAAAGGGTAACATTTTTGGGTTCGTTGGAAATTTGTTTTAAATTTTTTTCAAACATTTGTAAAATTTGTTAGTTATTTTTTTGGGGGGTTTTTTTTTTTGGACAATTAAATCCCAACATCCCCGGGCCAAACATAGCCATTGGTGGATGTTTTTTAAATTTTGGGTTGTTTTTACAGGATTTTAAAAATACGAGTTTTGGGAAAAACCCAAAGTTTTTTTAAAAATGGGTAAAAAATTTTCATTCAAAATTTTTTTAGGGAAAACCCCCAAAAAACTTTTTAAACACAAAAAAAATTTAAAGTTTCCCATATTTCAATTTTTTTTAAAGGGGACCAAAAATTTCTTTTTTTTACAAAAATACTGGGGATTCCTTCGTTTTAAAAAAAAAAGTTTTTTTATTAAGTATAAGGGTGATTACATTTTTTACAAAAAAACTTAGTTTTTTGTCTTTTTAGGGGGTTTTCCCTTCAAATTTTTTAAGTTTTATGTTACAAAACCCACTTTTTTTGGGAATTTTGAATAAAAAAATAAACACTAAATATAACTAAAAAAATTTTTTGGGGTTTTCAAAAAAATTTTGGAAAAAGAAAGGCTCATTTTAAGGGGGGTTTTTTGAATAAAGGGGGTGAATTTGGGCTTAAAAAAAAAAAATTTGGGGGGGAAAAACCCCTTTTAAATTTTTAAAAAAAATTGCCCCGTGTAAAAAAAAAATGGGTTTTGGGAGTATTTGGGTTTTTTCTGGGTTTTTTGGTCAAAGACAGGGGATGAACAGGGCATAAAATTTTAAAGGGGGAATTTTATGGTTTTTTTAGTACAAAGAAAAAAAAGGGGAAAAAGGGAGGAATTGTTTGTGCGGGGGCCCGGGGCCCAAAAAGTGCCAAAGAGGGCAAAAGGGCCCCTGGGTGGGGTTTGGTTTACCCCCGGGCCTTGGGGATTTTTAGGGTTTTTTCAAAAAAGGATTTTTAAGAAGGAGGATCCCCCGGGGCGAAAGGGGGCTGGGTATCCCCCGGTGGAAGGCCCGGTGTAAAAAAATTTTTTTGGGGTTTGGGTTTGTCCAGGGGTTTTTTGGCAGGGGTTTTTATGGGTTTTTGGGGTTAAAAGGGCCCTTTTTTTGGCCCCAAATTTTTTTTAAAAATGGCTTTTTTTTTTCTCAATTTTTCTTTTTTAGCCAAGTTTTTTTTCTCGCGGTTGTTATTTTTCGACTTGGGGGGGGTTTAAAAGTTTTTTTTTTTTTTTGTTTTTCCCAACTTTTGGGTTTTCGAGGTTCATAATTTTTAAATTTTGGTTTTTTTTGTGGGCTGGGTTTTTTTTTTTTTTTTTTTGCTGCCCTTTTAATGAATCTTTTCCCCCCCTTTTTTTCATCCCCCCAAAAATTTTTTTGAAAGGTTGAGGGGGGCCAGTTGTTTATTGGTCTTTAGGCTTTTTGGGAATTTTTTCTTTATCTGCCTCCCTTTCCCAGACTTCTGTTGTTTTTTGGTTCAGTTTCCTTGAAAGGGGTTATTTTGCCCTTTTCCCCAATTTCTCATTTTTGGGATTGGGTTCTTTGGAATTTTTTTTTTGATTTAATATTGTGCCAGGACATTTTCATTAATTCTTTTATTCTTTTTCCCAATTTAATATCCTTTTAACCCCAAATAATTTGTTTTTTGAAATTTTTCAAAGGGAAAACCTAGTTTCCCGAACCAAATTTTTTTTTTTTTTTCCCTGGAAAAGGGTTAATTTTTTAGCCTCAAATTTTTTTTTAAAATTTATTGATGTCCTTTTTAATGAACATTTGTGGTGTTACTTGAACCCCAATTTTTTAAAAAGTTTTGGCCTTTTGGGTTTTTTGATCTTAATTTTGGGGGTTACTCTTTTGATGGGGGAGGGGAAACTTTTTGGGATCGGGTTTTCCATTTACAAAAAAGGTAAAAAAATTTGGGCTAGGAAGAAGGTTTGGGTAAAAAACCCGGAAAACTGGGGAATTTTTTTTGTTTTCCTAAGGGTGACCCGGGAAAACCCTTTTTCCCTTTTTTTTTGGTCAAAAAGTTTTGGGTGGGATTTTTGTCCCTTTTTTGGAAAAAAGACCAAAATTTTTTTGATTTTTTTTTCACCCTAAACCGGGAAAAATTTAGGTTACTTTTTGGGGTTTTTTTTGGGTAAACCCCCAATTCCCAAAAAAGGTGGGGGGTGGGAATATTTATTTAATTTTATCATATTTTAAAAATGAAGGGAAGTCTTGTTTTTCTTAAAACAAAATGTTGTAAAAAAATTTTAAAGGGTTGTAAGAAGATCCACAGGGGGAAAAATAAAAATGGTTAACGATTTTGGGGGTTAATTTCAAGTCCCCTTTTTTCAAAAGGGTTCCCCTTGTTTTCCTGCAAAGTTGCTTTTTTAAAAAAGTAAATTTTTTAAATAAAACGAAAAATTTTTTTAAAAAAAAATTTTAAAAAATTTAATTAATACAGGGGACAAAAATTTTTTTAAGGAAAATTTTAATTGTTACAAATTTACAGTTTTTAATACAAAGGGGCCCCGACAAAACAAAAATTAAGTAAACCCTTTAAACAGGAGTTCCTTAAGTCAAAATAAAATTTTTGATTTTGGGGGTTTGAAAACCCCGGGTTTGTGTTGGTTTTAAAAAAAAAAGGGGGTCCGGACAGGTGAAAAACCCCCAAATTTTTTTAATTTAAAAAAATGTTAAAGGGATCAATTTTTACTTGAAACGCTTGAACCCTTTTTACCAAACCAATTTTTCCCAAACCCCAAAGGGGGGAAAAACAAAATATTTTGGTATCGTTTAAAACAAGATTTTTATTTGCCCCTCAAAATAATAAAGGGATTACATTTAGGGGGGCTTACGGTTATGGTCTTTGTTTTGGCTTTTTTTTAAGCCCAAATTTTTCCGGAATTTTGGCCCCATTTAATTACAAAAAAATGATTTAAAACCCCCAAAAAATTGACCTTTTAAAATTTTGGAAACATTAACATTCTGGAATTTTAATTTAAAAATAAAACCCGTTTGGAATTTTTAAAATTACTTATTTAAATAAATTTATTACATTCGGGGGGTATCAAAAAAATTTTTTATATTTAAAAAAATTTTTATGGTAAATTTTTTAAACCCCAAAATTTAGGGTTATTTCATAAGGGCTTTTTTTAAAATTTGGATAAAAAATTGGTTATTTTGATGTTAGATTAAAGTTTTGGAAAATTTTATTTTAAAAACAGAAAATTGACCAAAATGTTTTAGGTTTTCCAAATTTCCCAAAAGGGAATTTTTTTTTTTAAAAAGGGTTTGTTATTTGTAAAATCATTTATAACGAATAAATTAAAATTTTTAATAATTAAATTATAGGTAAAAAATTTTAAAAAAGTTGTAAACCTGGTTTAGAAAAAAATTTTAGAAAAATTTTTTTTTAGGTTTGATAAAGCGAAAAAAATTTTTATTTATAATAAAATAAACTCGATTTTTCTCATTAATAATCATAATGTGACCTTAAGGTTAATAAATTTATTTAAAAAAATAGCAAAAGAAAAATTAGTTTGTTGGGAATATTTGGGGAAATTAGGTAACATTTTAATGTTTAATAATTTAAAAATTTTTGGGAAAAAAAAATTAATATGTATAAAAACCTTTGTTTTTTTAAAACCCCCTTTTTTTTTAAAAAATAATTTTACCCCCCTTGCCAAAAAATATTTTGGAGGTCCCTTTTAAAAAATTCCCCAATAATTAAAACCCTTTTTTTTTTAAAAAGGTTAAGGGTTAACCCCAAAATCAAGGGGAAATTTTTAAAATTTCCCTTTGGTTTAAAAAAAAATTTAAAAAAAAAAGACGGGTGAAACTTCAATCCAAAAAAAAACCAAAGGGAAGTCCCCAAAAGGAAATTAAAAATAGGGGGGAAAAAGTAATTTTGGGGAAAAAAGGGGCTTGGTTTATTTTTTTGGCAAAGGGGTGTTAAAGGGGATTTAGAGGTGTTTTTGGATTACAATTCTAAAGGGGAAAAAAGGTGTCTAATTGGGGGGAAAATAATTTTAAAAAATTTTGGGAAAATTTTTCTTTTTTTAAATTTTTTTTAGGGGCAGAATTTTCCTTATTTTAAACCAAGAAAAAAAAAGGGGGGAAACCCCAAATGGTGTTTTAAAAGGGAAAAAGAAGTTAAGGGGGAAAGGGGCTTATCTTTGGTTTTTAGAAAGGGGAAGATGAACACTTATGGTTTAATGGGTTAAATCACCCAAGCTAGTAAGGTTTAAGGTTCAGTGAAGATGTGTGATACTCAAGAATGGTGAATCACAAGATATTACCTTAACCGGGAGTCATTCGGGTCGAAGCCTTAGAACTTTAGTTTTGATCACAAAATGATATAAGCACAAGTGTTTAAATAAAATAAAGGAATGATACGACACATGATACACCCAAAACGTGATTAAAACGGGGAATTTGTAGAGATTCACTCACAGTGGGTGCATAGTCTTGGTTGATGGAGAGTGCGCACGAGTTGAGAATTTGACCGACGAAAGAATACTAACCTAAAATAATAACGCGATAACTTGATAAATAAATAACTAACTTTTTGATTAAAATCCTTTGTTTAGATTTTTAAGTTATTTTTGTGATATTTATTAATTTTTAGACCTTTGTATTTAGGTATTTTTAATAAGCTTTTTCTTTTAATATAACTATAAAATAAATAAATAATTAAATAAAATAAAAAATAAATATTTGTCAGTCTAAACAGGCTGACTGTCAGACCGGTTCACTAGGGGGGTTTGTACGCGCGCGTATATAGAGTCGAACCCGGGACCTCACGTTCACGTGCACGCAACTCTTCCAACTGAGCTACGTGTCTAACCCGTCATATTCAGGATTTTAATTATATTTATACACAATTTAGATTATTTCTAATTTAATTAAATTTTACAAAAAGGTTTCAGTAATCCGACCGGTGCGTGCCAAAGTGCTCGAACCCGAGACCTTGACGGTGTGATGCAACCAGCCCAACCAACTAGGCTGGATGTTAACCCGATAAACTTGTTTTCTTATTATTTTTATATACATACTACGGCTAGATATAATTTATCAAAAACAAAACTGTTTATATAACAGCGATACGGTAGGGAACCAGATTGAACCGGGGGGCGTGTATATTGTGCTTGCACACGGTCCACCACTGGACGGTGTGTCTAACCCGTTTGAAACAACCGTTTTAATTACATAAAAACACTTAACCCACTTGTCTTCTTCATTTTAAAAATTAAACCAAAACTTATACCCGCCTGAATAGTTTTTTTTATTTTTCTTATTCATTCTGATTTTGTTGCTGATGATCGACCGTATATGATGTTAATTTAGGTGAAATTTAAAAAGAATAGTAGAAGAGTCTACCGTAGAACAGAGCCGACGGGAAGGCGGTTTTCAGCGACCTGCTGAGTTCCGGTGAGTCGAGCTCCGGCGACGGAGGGATTTAAGAGTGAGAGCAAAGGTTTCAAGGAAAGGAGCGAGTTTGCAATGCCAGCAGTGGGGTATTTATAGGAGAGTCACGATTTCAATTACCGACTAAGATTAAGGTCGGCTCGTCTTGATTTAAGTTTGCCAAAAATAGCTATTGAACAGCTGTTGATTGAAGGAAAACGCGTATGCTGCGAGATCTCCGGCGAGGAGGGTTTGTTGCCCTTGCCGGTTCTACTTCGCATGAATACGTATATTTTGATGTATGAGATCTAGCACATATTGTGCGTGTAGAGCAGTGGTGCGGGTGTGTGTGAAAGTCCAGGGACCGGGTTCGATCCCGGTT
>CAMTDV010000509.1:0-19174 GCA_947069175.1 Scalesia atractyloides | reverse complement strand
AAGCTAACGGTGAAAAACCGCTATCCGTTGCCCCGAATTGACGATCTCTTCGATCAATTACAAGGGGCAAGTTGGTTTTCTAAGATCGACTTGCGGTCGGGATACCACCAATTGAGGGTGAGGGATGAAGATGTAGCGAAGACGACATTTAGAACGCGATACGGACATTACGAGTTCCTAGTAATGTCCTTTGGATTAACAAACGCGCCAGCCGCGTTTATGGATCTTATGAATCGGGTATGTAGAACCATGTTAGACAAGTTTGTTTTTGTGTTCATACACGATATATTGGTGTAATCCTCGAAGTGAATCCGATCATGCACACCACCTACGTGAAGTTCTCGAAGTACTCCGCAAGGAGAAATTGTACGCAAGTTCTCTAAGTGTGCCTTTTTGGCTTAGAGAGGTACAATTTATTGGTCATGTGATTAATGCAGACGGTATCCTTGTAGACCCGTCTAAGGTCGAAGCCATAATGAAATGGGTACCCCGAAAAACCCAAGCGAAGTGAGAAGCTTTTGGGGTTAGCGGGCTATTATAGGAGGTTTATCCAAGACTTTTCTAAAATAGCCTTGCCATTGACCAAATTAACGAAAAAGAATGAGAAGTTTATATGGGGTATAGATCAAGATGGGGCTTTTCAAACTTTGAAAGAGAAATTGTCCAGCTCCCCGGTATTGACTCTACCTAATGGCGCAGAAGACTTGGTTGTGTATACAGATGCGTCACACCAAGGGTTGGGGTGTGTTTTAATGCAAAGAGGTAAAGTGATCGCTTAGCGTCAAGGCAATTGAAGCAACATGAGGGTAATTACCCGACCCACGATTTGGAATTAGTAGCGGTGGTGTTTGCCTTGAAAATATGGAGGCATTACTTGTACGGGACGAAAAGTACAATTTATTCGGATCATAAAAGTCTCAAGTACTTCTTCAAACAGAAGGAGCTACATATGAGGCAACGAGGTGGTTAGAGCTCATTAAGGATTATGATTGTAGATTCATTATCAACCGGGAAAGGCGACGTTGTGGCCGACGCCTTGAGTCGAAAAGAACACCCACCTCCGATACGGGTGAAATCCATGAGGATGGTAGTCATGTCAAATCTTCTTGAAAGAATACGAGAAGCACAAGTAAATCGTTAAATGCGGAAGATCCAAAGGAAGAGAGGACCAAAGGATTCGCACACAAATTAGAAGAGAATGCGACTGGGATCAAAACAAGGTATGGCCGAATCTGGGTACCTTGGCGTTGTGATGTAAAAGAGTTACTTTTTAAGGAAGCTCATAAGTCTCGGTATTCGGTTCACCCGGGAGCCACAAAAATGTATCGAGACCTAAGAAAGAATTACTGGTGGCCAGGAATGAAGCGTGACATTGTTAAGTATGTCACGAAATGCTTGACATGCTCTCAAGTAAAGGCGGAACATCAAAAACCGTACGGGAAATTACAACCTTTAGAAATTCCGATATGGAAGTGGGAGGACTTAACCATGGATCTTGTAACTAAACTTCCAAGAACAAGGAAGGGGCATGATGCTATATGGGTCATTGTTGACCGCCTCACCAAAAGCGCCCATTTTCTACCTATACGAGAGACTTATTCCTTTGAAAGAATGGCTGAAATTTTTGTAAATGAAATCGTATCCTCCCGACACGGAGTACCTGTGTCCATTGTATCGGATCGGTATACGCGGTTCACTTCCCGTTACTGGCATAAATTTCATAATGGAATGGGTACCAAATTACACATAAGTACCGCCTACCACCCCCAAATAGATGGTCAGTCGTAAAGGACCATCCAAACACTCATCGATATGCTAAGAGCATGTGTTCTAGACTTTGGAGGAAATTAGGATGAACACCTGCCATTAGTGGAGTTCTCGTTAAACAATAGCTACCATAATAGCATCCAAATGGCACCGTATGAGATGTTATATGGTAGAAAATGTAGAACTCCGGTATGTTGGGGAAGTGGGTCCAAGAGAACTTGCACCGAAGGACGTTGTGGCCAAAACGAATGAGAAAATCGATATAGTACGAGCACGACTAAAAGCGGATCAGGACCGACAGAAAGCATATGCGGACCATAGGAGACGTTCCATCAAGTTTCAATTAGGAGACCTTGTCTTGCTAAACGTCTCCCCTTGGAAAGGCATAATCCGATTCTGTAAACGGGGAAAGTTGGGTCCTCGCTTAGATGGCATACCGGTTGGGAAGGTGGCATACCGGTTGGAATTACCACCGGCATTAGATGGAATACACAACACATTTCACGTGTCACAATTGAGAAAGTGCCTCGCGGATGAAACGGCTTACGTGCCCCTCGATGATATCGTGTTGGATGAGCGAATGAACTACGTTGAAAAACCGATAGCTAAAGATTCGAAAGTAACACACCTACGCAATAAGGCCATAAGGCAGGTCTTAGTGCAATGGCAACATCGAAAAGGATCGGATCTTACATGGGAATTAGAAGATGAAATGCGAGAGCACTACCCGGATTTATTTGGTACGTATTCAGGTTTCGGGGACGAAACCTTCTTTAAGGGGGTAGACTTGTAACACCCCAAAAGTTAAAATATGCAAAATAATTAATAGAGACATAACCTAGTTGAAATACATGTGAAATATTAACAAAAGAATGAATAGCGTCTAATTATAAATAATCATATAAAATGGAGGGACCAAACTTGAATGTTTAGAAAGTAAATTAATAAAACTAAAATGCAAAACACAAAACACATACATCTGTGTTTTGTGAGGAACAACCCAAGGCAAGAGAAAAAGGGGGAAACCCTTAGAAATCTGAATGGGGCAAAATTGAAAGAAAGAATCAAGAATTTACTTGTGCATGAGCCTTAATTGAAGTCATCTAAGCTTTCTCTTTCAAGTGGTAAGTCGAAATTCATGATTTAATGGTGATTTGTAGAAAGGGGGTTTCAACCCATTCATGAGTTCATATGAAAATTTTATGAATGTGAGTTAGGATTATACTATAGAACAAGAGTTATGTTTAATCATGATCATTGAATGATTTGAAGTAAAAACCCACTTGATGTATACTATGATGAACATGATGATCAAGTAGATGTAAATAGGTGTGACCTTGATCTATGATCTTGTTTATGATAGAGAATTTCTAGATTAATTTGATGTAGAATGAATGAAAAATATATGTGAATCTTGTTGATTATAATAATCCATGATATGAACTAGTAACAAGAAGCTTAGAATACTTGTACTTTGTGCTTTGTTGGTGACATGCACACCAAGTGTTTGATGAAATGCTTTAGTTAAGATTTCAGCATTTTGACCTCGAACCATACATAACGATCATGTTTTGAATGTGTAAATGAGCTATGTGTTAAGTTTTAAGATCTATAATCAAAGAATGTATGTAAGTGAATATAAAGATATGAAGTCTAAGTATAAACGGTTATGTATAGGTATAAAGGAAGAAGGTTCGAGTCACTCAAAGCAACAAGGGAATCAAGACCGAGGTACGCTACTTGTATGATTAAGGTTTTTATTATAGCTTTGCTTATCGTTACATATTGTGACAATCATAATCTTTAGAAGAATGATCGTGCGTAAGATCCATCATGAATGGATCGAATAAGTTAGAAGGATATGCAAAAATGATGATTATATGCTAGACCCCTCATGAACGGGTCCTCATGAACGGGTCGAATGTATTAGAATGAAGGTGTAAAAGAATGATCGTATGGTGGATATACCATGAATGAAATTAAGCAAAAGAATGTTGGTAATTGATAATAAGTGAACTTGAATGGTTATGCTAAATGTATATTGTTAAATGGTTGTGAGTGGGAACCCTTATGTTTGTAGAAGGCAATATGTTTGAATGTTATTAACCCTTGATGTTGTGTTATAGGTAAATCTCAAGTTTAGATGGTCATGCTTTGCTCGGATCAAACACACTTCAGATGCCCTTCAAGCGCTTCCGCAAATTTTGTAAAGATGTTAACGGGTCAAAATACTTTTGTTACATTTAGCTTATGTTTAGTTGTTAAACTTTAAACTTTAGGTTGTTATGTCTTTTGTAAAATCCTAGTTAGTTGTAAATGTTTTAACGTATGGTTTTCATATGAATGACTATCTTTCCTTTTATAATGATATGCAAAAAGTTTAAATCGGTTCGTGATCTTGTTGTCGATAAAGTAATGAGTTTTGACCATAAGGAAGTTGGGCGTTTCAAGAAGGTTTTAATAAAAGTGTGTAATGACACATTGCTCGATTTTTAAAAGAACATGTAGATCGTGAGTTATATAATATAGGGGTATCTTAAGTACACACAATTATAGAAATCTCTACAAGATAATATATCTAATTAGAATCCTAGATCTGACAAAACTGTTAAGTATATGAGATATACAATAGATCTTTTGATAGATTTGAAACAGTTAATTGTCCTATATCAACATATGATGGACATGAAAAACATTTGAGGTTTGAGACAAACTTGTGATATGATGTAATCTAGCAGTCACGTCAAAATGACTTTTGACCTTCAAAAGTGAAGTATGAGAAAGGTTCTCATAGGTTTTTAACTAAGATTACATAGTAGAACATCGATAGATGCTCACAACAAAGGTTTTCAATGGGTTGCAAATAATCAGATTGCATTGTGTACACTTGTAAAGTACAAACAATTATCAAATCGTGTGATAATTAATGGATTATTATTTTGACGATTCAAGAAAGAGTTCTTGAGCTTAGGGATCATCGCAAAGTTTTATTGTAAAGCTGATTCCTTAAACAATTCAAAATAGAGAAGATATCTGTAGGACATAGACGTTATTAAAAAGTGGTGTTCAATAAATGGAGTAATCGTACGGAGAAATTACTCCTATAAATCTTGCAAGAGTAATTGAGTATACAAGTAGTTATATAAGAGGTATGATAACATATGGTGAAAAAGAAAGGTTCGCTTTGACTAGTGGTTTAATTTAGCGGAGAATAATAGTTATTCGACGGAAACGAGGATCGATTATTATAGGGTAACATTTAAAGAGAATTAGTTTTACTATTCGATAAAAAAACAAAGGTCAAAGAGTTGACTGGTAATTATTAATAAAGGATTATTTACTTGGAGAGAATGCTAATAGTTAATGGGCTAGAGTGTAATCAAGGGATCAATAAATAGAACCTTAATCTGAAACCCTAACTGTATCAGATACACATTACAAGAGATTAACCTAAAATCCTAGCCACCCTCCCTCTCTCCTCACACTCTCCAGTGATCAGTCGGTCCCAACCGCCGTCGCCGACGCTCTGTGGCCGCCACCTGCCGCCACACCACCCCGCCTCCATCGACGGCGACTGGTCTCAAACCCAGCTTTTCTACCCCATGGGCGTGCTACCTATCGGTTGGTACCTGTTTTGATAATTACACAGCGAAAAACATTTGTATTTATATTGATATTTAAACAACTCGTAAGTTGAATAAAAACATACTTTTATAAACGGGATTTAAATACCCCTTGTTTGTACAAAACGTGCCTTTCCAAAAGGTAATCTTTTATATCATTTTCTGTCTTATGATATTTTTTTCAAAGTTCTCACCACAAGGTTTAATCGTGCCTAAGGAGTCATAATCCTTCAACATCTACCCTTGCTAAATATATTCATTCATGATTACCTGAAAATGTTTTGAAAATAATACGTCAGCGATAAGCTGGTGAATAACATTTAACAGACCATAGTTTCATATAAAGCATAAGCAATAGTAAATCTATTTGCACGTACTAATAAGCTACACATTCAGTGAGTATCAGTACTCGTGTGCACTACCATGAATACATACCCGGTTTTACATACAATTTACCTATCGTGATTACATACTCGGATGTACGGTTTCGCAACATGTACCAATTCGATCAAATACGAAGTACACTCACGTGTTCCAAATGCTTCAGTGTAACATCCCGTACAATTATATCAAATCTTGATGTTTAGACTACCAAAGGGTGAATCAACTGAGCTACGGAGCTTGTTGTGTTTTAACCCAATACACTTATCAATACCCAATCCAAACCCCAAAACCGACCTTCCCCATCCGAAAGCTAGCCATAGCGACCCAAAACCCATTTCAGACGAACCAACTTGAAAACCGATAAAACCATGATGTTTTGACTTCACTTTGGTCTTAATCGGTTCGTTTACCATGGAGAACCTGATCTCTATAATCAAATCTATCTTAATCATTCATAACCAACCCATTTAAGATCAAAATCAATCCACCGTTAAACACCATTAAAGACTAGCATGAAAACAATCGGCTTGCTTTGAATTTGACCACCAAAATTGTTAAAACCGGTCCCATTTGATTCCTTACACTTTTCACATCATTCCCAACCTTTCAATCCAATTAACAACTCCTCAAACTCGCGGATTCAAAAAAGGAAGATTCTCGAGCTCGTATGGTGATTCTTGAGTCTATTGTGCTTGGTTTTTTATACTCTACAAAAGCCCTCTATCAATTTCTGTGATGAAGGGCATACGAGTTCAAATTTGATTTCATGTTAAATAAGGGTTCTTGAATTCTACAATTTGGGGCTTTAGATATTAGAAACTTGTTTTGGTGAAATTGAAGTTATGATTATGTTATCTATCATATTAGATTAGTCTGTGGAAGTTTGGGTAATTATTTAACATCATATGAATTTATTAAGAATTTTATTCATGTTATAACATATAGAAAATTATATAAAATACAAATTATTAACATAGAATTTCAAAATTTTATTATGTACCCTCGTTTAACTAAAATTAACTGAATCGAACTCGACTAAACCGAAAGCGACCAAAAACCGGTTTTTTTTACCCTGCTTTAACCAAAATTAACTAAACTGAACCGAATCGAACCGAACCGAATCATTCATATTTTTATATATTTCTAGTTTTTATATCTTTAGTTCATGTATTTATACTAATGTTTTAAAAACCGATTCAAACCGGCCGGTTGTACTGGTTGAACTGTCCGGTAAAACTGTCCGGTAGAACCGTCCGATACAACCGGTTAAACCGTTTTTGAGTAAAATCTGATACAGTATAAAACCGGATTTTAAAAGATTGTTTATACCTCAATTTAATGTATTTCTAAGCTAAAATTTTAGCCAAAATTTAGGAAATTTGGTTTTGGCTATTAACCCAAATTAAATGAGCTAGACAAAAAAAACGTCAATGTAACCTAATAAACATAATTGATTAACTAAAAACGATTGTTTAATAAAATAGACTAAAAGATGAGTTTAATTTCCGTTTCGATTGGGGATAATAACTTAACCAACTTAACCATACACCGCACTACACATGGACCCTTCTAGTGCCATAATAATAAGTTACAATCAAGGAGATTGCCACACAAATGTTCACTTAATGCTAACTTAATCCTCATCGTATATAAACTCCATGTATATGTATAGACCATTCTCTGCAAATCAAGTTGCAGGAGGTTTTGAGCGAGACATGTATGAAGAAGAATATAGAATCGCACTACTGTTTCCGGTCAGTCTGCTTTCCCGAATTCCGATCAATCTCTCTCTCTCTCTTTCTTCGTCAATCACATCACCGCCGGAATCTTCATTATCTTATTATTTTACACCAAATTCTCATCCGACGGCGTCCATTAATTCGCTCTGATCACCTCTGCCCGTACATCATTTCACAAATCCGTCATCGTCATCTCTCTCTACGTATCTTCATAATAATATTCGATAATGTGTTCACAGTTATTGCTATCGTCATCTCCCTCTGTAAGTATCCTTGAAACTCGAGAATTTATGCACAACTTACTTATAAAAATAAACAGATAATGATCTTCGAATCGGAAAATTTAGGTTTAAGTTTACGATCAGTTAATCGGTTAGCTATGGGGAACTGTCATACGGCAGAGGCTACGGCGGTGGTGGTTTTAGTGCATCCAGGATATAAAGTGGAGACGATTTACCGGTCGGTTACTGCTCGTGACGTCATGAACTCAAATCCCGGTCACTACGTCGGGCAACTGGTTAAGTCACCGGTGAAGTATCTGAAGCTTCTCCGGCCAAATGATACCTTGCTTGTTGGCCAAGTTTACCGACTTATCAGCTACGAAGGTAACCGTACTGCATGATTATAACTCGTTCATTTATTTACATGATGTGGTTGAATCGTTGATTGATTTATGAGTTTAGATGTGTTGAAAGAGTTTGCTGCGAAGAAGTGCGTGAAGCTTGGGAAGTTGTTAATGGAAAGAGGCGTGATTGCGCCGGTGAAGGAGGCCGCCGTTGCTCCGGTGCCGGTACGAAATATCAGTTCCGGCAAGGTAATCATGCTTAGAGTCGTTTAGTTGTTGAAATAGCGGAGCATCATGAAGCAAACGTTAAACGAATTTAGTTTTTTTTATTAGTTTTTATTTTTTAAATTTTGTATGGATTTGAGTGTCTTTCGGTTGATACTCAACACGGTAATTGGTAGTCTCATTTGATCTTTG
Organism: Scalesia atractyloides; assembly: GCA_947069175.1. Taxonomy (NCBI): domain Eukaryota; kingdom Viridiplantae; phylum Streptophyta; class Magnoliopsida; order Asterales; family Asteraceae; genus Scalesia; species Scalesia atractyloides. Next base: position 10,679 of record CAMTDV010000509.1, on the reverse strand, counting down.
GGTTTTTTTACACAATCAACTTTCTAATATGTGTCGGTATAAATTCTAGAAATTCTTTTTTTTCTTTAATGTTCTTTTTTTCGGTTTTGATCGTCGTTTAGTTGCTACGTAGCATGGTTTTACGCCCCAGCCCCGCAACGCTGGTAGCCAGATTTTACATCCTCGCCCCGTAATGAGAGGGGTTTAAGACTAGTTGATATCGATTTAAAAGAATTTAACTGTGTTTAACTATTGCAATATAAGATTTTATAAATTGTGGTGGTTTTTAATTTTTTTAAGTAACCGGTTCGCTTTGTTTCTGAAACGAGATAACAAATTGCTTGTCTTACCGGTTTACTGGTCGGATTAGATTTAAAAATCAGAAAATATTATAGACGATTTAATAATAAATTTAGAATTCGGGCGTAGAATTGCAATTTTACTTATGTTTTGGTGTAGATTTATAATTTTAATACGTATAAACACTTGGAATAATTAAAATATAGAGGCGGAGTAGTAAATAAATTAGTAAATGAGATTTTTAAGACGAAAAAAATTGTTAAAAACAGTGGTCCTGTACCTGGTTCTGAGTCGTGAAAACATTACTCTCGGACACTATAGATTAAATATATAATATATTTTCTAGTTTTATTTAAAATGCAGCTAAGTTTTTAATTAGTAATATGTAATATAAATTTATAACGTATGTAGCTTTATTTTGTTTTCGACTACATGAATTTTATTTAATGCAAGTAGTATTTATATAAATTGTTTTTTTCTTTTACGTGGTAATATTTATTAAATGAATAAAATTTTGCAGAATGTAAGCAGAAGAGAGAATGGTGGCAGGAAAGTACATGAAAGTCACGGTGGTGGACAATGGAAACCAGCCTTAAAGACTATTTCAGAGATTGGAAATTGAGTCATCAGTCAATAAAATTTAAAACATATTTCTCTTTTTACCAATTAGTTTCTTTACCCTTTGCTCTTTTACCAATTAGTTTCTTTACCTTTTTGCAAAATTAAAATTAAAATATATATTAATTTGAAATGTTTAATCGTTGAGGGGTGAAAACATGCGTGTGTCAATTCAGCCGTCTAGGGGTTTAAACAAGTCAAGGTTGAGTTCCCCTTAAATTTAGCTCAAACTCATTTAACATAGCTTGTTATTTAGCTTAATAGAGCTCGAGTTCGGCTTTCATGATGATTTCATGGCTGAGTTTAAATGTACAAACAGAAAGAAAAACCAAACCAAGCGATTAACAAGTAAACCAGCCCATGGCATTATAGCCTAGTGACAATGTGGCATCTTGGTGGTGGGATAAGGCTTTGGGACCATTAGGTTCTGGGTTCGATTCCCATAAGGGGGGTTTTCCTATATTTATTGGGTTTCCTCCTGAATTGGTGTTTAGGTATTATGCCTTGTGGAGATGGATATGATCGGGTGGTCCGCTGGTTGCACGATGATACTCCAGTGGTCCTTTAAAAAAAAAACAAGTAAAACAGTTTAGCAGGTTCGTGTAGTTGCTGGGCTTCAATATGTCTTAAACCAAGCTCCAAAATGCTCCAAATATGTTCCTAAGATCACCTCCCATCGTCGATCCCCCCAAGAATGGAAGGCTAAAGTGCTTAAATAGAAAATTTTAGAGTTTTTCAAACGTCATATGCGTACGGTGCTATTGTAAGTTGGTTAAATAACCTCGCGACCAAGATATACAACTTTAAGGAACATACAACTCGTATGAAAATACTTACAACTCGTATGTGGTCTTTATCAGCATACATTTGTTTCCAACTTCATTGAATTCAACGCTTGTTCCATCTTTTTTCATCTTTTCATTAATTCTTCATCAAAACCTATAAAAAAAGATATTGGATTTAAATAACTCCAACTTTCATCAATTGGCGGATAACACTCCCAACTTTCGATTTGTACACCAGCACTCCGAACTTTCAACCTATTGGCCGATAACACTCCCTAACTAACAGAACCCTAACATAGTTAGCTGATGTCAGCTGTCACATCATCAAAAATTCCATGTCAGCTGACACGTCATCAAAAAATGCTACATCAACTTCCATGTCATATGCCACGTCAGCAAAAATTGACACATCAGATGCCACATCAGCAAAATCTAACTGGGTTAGGGTTCAGTTAGTTAAGGAGTGTTATCGGTCAATAAGTTGAAAGTTGGGAGTGCTGGTATACAAACCGAAAGTTGGGAGTGTTACCAGCCAATTGGTAAAAGTTTGAGTTATTTAAACCAATATCTCAAAAAATAACATGAACAATCTTATTGAATCTTCAATATAAACTCGTTAAATGTGGGATTATATGTATAAATTATTAGGGTGTCACCTAATCTAATGCTTGTCCCAAAATCCGTGAATACTTTTTCAACTAATCTCATATCTGTACCACACTCGAATATTCGTCTTAAATGTTTCAAGTATGTTTGTTAGATTCAAGTTCATTTGACATCCCAATATAGAAGCCATTTTTTAATGACTTACGGTTAGGATGACATTAACCGGGTTAGTAATTAGTATGTTAGTATCGCCAAGCTAGTATTAAAATTTCCTCTTGCCTGGATTTAAACCCAGGACCTCCAAAAGAAGCAAAGCTTCCCACCTCCCCTTGACTACTAGGCCAAGAGATCATTGGTAATATAGAAGTCAAATGGACCATGAAACGCATCCATTTCATAGAGAACATTGTGATTTAATAAAAATATCGCAAGAAGAAATACAGTAGAGCCTCTATAATTTAATATTCGATAAATTAATAATTTGTCCAGTCCCAATTTGGGACTAGTATAAAATTGGACCCCAATCGATAAAATAATAAGATAATAATTTTTTTTTGAAATCCTAATGTAAATATATTGGTCCCTAAAGGGGTATGGTCCCAAAACCTTGCGCCAATCAAGGAAACCATACCCATTAACAACTTCTAAGAAAACTGCGCGCATACTTCTTTGCCAAAATAAGATTTATTAGAACTCTGCGCCAAATATCCAAGAGGAAAGCGTCATTTAACTACCTTGCACGGGCTCGCGCAAGGTTTAAAGTTAACCTTGAACACTCTCTTTGGATAAATGCTTCATTTAACTACCTTGCGCGTGTCACACCCCGACCCGCAGCGGAAAAGGTGATCGGGGCATGATTGGGTTATCATCAAAGCTCATGACATTTATTATGCGTTTCATATTCATTAATACAATTTAATGGGAATTTACAATCATAATTACATCAATGACCTAAACATCAATCTAAGCTTCTTTGTTTTCTTCTAAGGCATTTCCTATGTTTTCCTTGCTTCACCCTGTCACCTGTATCATGTGTAAAAGGGTTTTTAGATCAACAAAAAGTTGGCGAGTGAATCCTATGGAAAACATTTGAACAAGTTTATTTAATTGATTATGAAATGAGTACACCACCACACATGAGTAAAAATAGATGTAAACTTATTCAACAATCATTAGATATTAAATAAAGCACACATGAAAATAATGGAACGTTTAGAGGCACGCGTTGCTCTACTCGTCTCTCACGAGGAACTGATGGGCCTAATGAATGAATTGCATAAACATGATAATATGCAAGACATAACTACAAACAATATAAACTTAATGATATACACATGAACAATAATGAATCGGTTTTGAGGCACGCGTTGTTCAACTCGTCTCCCACGAGGAACTGATGGGCTTAATGAATGAATTTCATATAATTTGACAAAATGAAATAAGTAATCACAACAATATAAACAATCTAACTTTAGATCACGATATGGTATGGCACAAGTTTAAATAAACGAGTTAATTATTTTGTGACACATGACACACCCCAAAACGTGTAATTAAAAGGGGGAGTTGTAAGATTCACTCACAGTGGGTGCGTTCGGTTGATGATGTTGAATGCACGCGAAGTGGTTTTAACCACGAGTGAAATTAACCTAGATAAATAGCATTATGGTTCGGTAAGTAACGGATTTTATTAATCCATTTTAGTAGGATTGTTGGGTGTATTTTTGTGAGTTTAAGGCTATTTTCTAACCTTAAAAATATTATTTTTAAGTATTTTTAATTGATTTTTAATTAAAATAAATAAATAAAAATAATAAAAAATTTTGATTTTTTTTTACCGTTGACCGTTGACCGTTGACTTTGACCGGTTCGTATGCGAGCATATGTGCGCTGAGTGAGGCTCGAACCCGAGACCTCCCGTACGCGTGCACGCAGCTCTACCAACTGAGCTACGTGTCTAACCCGAAATATTTCTGTTTTTAATTATATTTATATACTAATTATATTAAACAGAAAATCCTTTATTTTCTAAAAACGATTTTAATCCAAGACTCGGTGCGCTCCACAGGTCTCGAACCCGGGACCTGTGGTTTATGCTAACACACAATCCACCGCTGGACTGTGTGTCCAACTTGTTAACTTAACTGATTTTTATTATACTTAAACACAAACTGAACATTTCCTTTTCTGTTTTAAATAAAAAGTTTAATAATTATCCGGGCCGGTGCGGTAGCCCGGACTCGAACTCGTGACCTGTGATTTAAACATACACACAGTCCACCGCTGGACTGTGTGTCTATCTTAGTTATTATTCCGGTTATTATTATACTTAACATATATATGAAATGAATCCGGTTCAGTTAACAAAAAAAAGAAATTTTTATTAAGGCAGCGTGTGTGGGACAAGATTCGAACTCGAGACGTTAGTGTGTTTATTGTGCACACAGTCCACCGCTGGACTGTGTGTCTAACCCGAGTAATAACTTGATTTTAATTATATTTATATGTTACCGAACTTCGTCTTCTTCGTTGAGTTATAACCAGAAATGATGACTGACTGGTTCGAAGTTTTTATTCAGGTTTCTTTAGCGTTTTATGATTAATTACAGATGAGATATGAATAAAAAGAAAGAGAAATTAGGCGTAAGGTATACCGACTAGACTCCTCTGTTTTTCCGGCAGAACTCCGGCGACAGCAACAGGTTCCGGCGTCGTGTGTCTTGCAGCAGCGAGTCTTCAGAAAGCTTGAAAAGGATATGGGTGACTTCGGTATAAGCTCAGGGGGTTTAGTAAGGCTCAGAAGTGGAGAACCCGGTTTTCCGGCGACAAGCAGAAGATTTCCGGCGAGTGAGTTCTCGCCGAGAAAGGGTGCGGTTTTGAGCGAAAAAGTTTGCAGAGGTTCGATGGGTATTTATAGTGTAGGTCGTCGATGAATTTGGTCCGATTTCCGACTTGATTCGTCGATAGTTATAATTTCTCCGGCGGTTATAATTGGTGTCGCGGACTCAGACGTCGGTTATAACCGATGTCTTAGTAAATGTTTACGTTATAACTGAAGATGTCGTTAATTCTTGGCGAGATCGCCGGGATTTCCGACGACTGCATTTGGGCGCCGGTTTTGAATTCGGAAAGTCATGATATGAATTAATTGATTCTAATAATTAACAAGATTCATCAGTGGCGCAGTGGTTTAAAGGTTGAATGTTAGTTCTGTTGACTCGGCTGACTGACCCGGGTTCGAAACCCGGCAGTGCCAAAACTTTTTATTTTCTGATTTTTAACAGTTTTTCAAAAACAAATTATATATTCCCATATAATAATTAATTATGTATCGTTTAAAATTATTTTGGGCATTAAATTCGCAACGAAATTTTTAACTGATTGTTCGGTTAATAAACGGAGCGGGTTTGGTAAAATCCGTTTTTTGACGGATGTTACAGCGCGGGCTTGCGCAAGGTTCAAAGTTAACCTTGAACATTCTCGTTTGATAATGCTTCATTTAACTACCTTGCGCGGGCTCGCGCAACGTTCAAAGTTAACCTTGAACATTCTCGTTTGATAATGCTTCATGCACAAACCTTGCGCAGATATTTATATCAAATCAAGCATCCACCAAACGTTGCGCTAAGCAGCAAGGAGAAGAAGGAAGATCAGTTAACTAACTTGCGTTTCTCGTGCAAGGAAACAGTAAATCCTGAGAAACTTTCCCTTAGCAAAATCCTTGACTTGGTGCAGAAGCAAATGGAAACAGAATGTACACGTGTCGAATAATAGATGGGTAACAGCTGTGAAACCTTCTAGAAGCTATTAACACCCAATCGTGCAAGCATCTATTCGGTTATAACCAATTGCCACATGGCAGCATCTGGACGGCTGAGGAAGATCACAGTGATGGCATGCTCACATTTATAAGATGTAGTGATCTCATGTTGACACGTGGCACCTCCCTAACAGCTGATGAGCTCACGATCCGTGTGCACTAACGGATTTCCAACAAACGTTAACGGAATAACAAAAGATTCCGTTAAAGTTAACAATCTCTCTTTTTGGCGCCAAACACCGGCTATAAATAAGTAACTTGGAGTTCAAGGAAAGATATTCACTCTCAACTACTCTCTCTCTTACAATACTTACTTCCGACTACCTGTACTTATTCTCACGCCGGCAGGTGGTCATGGAGAGAACCCCCTTCTCCCCGTGGCGAGCTAACGGTGTTCTGTTTTGCAGTTTCAGCAGAAGTACTGTATTATTCATCATCCATCGTGAAACCAAACGGAGGGTTAACCCTTTTGTGCAGAGCCCATTCCATAGATCTACTTTGATTCCGGTCTAGTTGATCTAGGGTTTCTTCAGTCCCAGCGAAACTATAAATTAATAATTACTAAAATATTTCAAAATTCTAGGATTGTCTAGTAAAAAATGAATCTATAGTCACTTGTTTTTTTTTGAATTTAAATCTATATTGAGTTCATCTTTAAATCTCCCTATTGCACTTAAGAGTTGAGGCAACATTCTCATATTGCAACAAAAAGTTGTGAAGAGTTATTGCTGCTTGCAATGCTTCTTTCCGAGTGACCGGTTCTCTTAAGAGTGTTTGGTGTTGTTTCTTGACTAACTTTCAAATCGAAAGTTTTGCCCTTCTCGTTAACTAGAGAGACAATTCGGTCATTTATATGTAGTTCTGTTAACTAGAAAGGCAATTCGGCCATATAAAATGACCGAATTGCCCTTCTTGTTAACACAAAAATTGGATGAAGTTAACCCAGTTGACTAAAATAGCAACGGTGAAACTTTTTTGGACCCACAGGCGAAAAATGAAACCTTTGGACTAAACTCGCAAAATGGCCCAAACTATATATTTAAAATGTGGTGTTGATACAAAATATGGAACAATGTTTGTCAATAATGTTAAATTGTTGGGAATATCATTTTTTTTAACTGTGAATAGATTGCTGATATGGCTGATGATTAGTTACGTTTGTTGGTGTTTATTAGATTTGGCGTTATAGACGCTTCGTGGAAAGTATATGTAAGTTGGTGTTATTAGATTTTGCGTTATAGATGCTTCATGGAAGGTATATGTAAAGGTGACAGGTTATATCAAAACATTGGCTAGCATTTCGGAATGAGCACTTGTAAATTAAAGGTGGTAAATGAATGAATTGGTGTATTAAGGCAGGAGACGTGGACTCGGTATGGCAGCGGCAAGATGGTGCGAGATGGGTGTAGGAGTGTGAGAAAGAACGACGGCAAAGAGAGATACATAAAAAGCCAAAACTTAGTAGTAGACATCCTCTCGTCCGTCCCTTAAAAAATTTCGAACCCGTGGGAAAAGAATCCTGGCTACGCCCCTGATGAAGGTGTGATGGAAGATGGCATCACCATGCCGAAATAGAGGGATAGAGAAGCGGGCTGGAAGGCAATGTGGCATGGCGGTAGCAGCGGGAACTCCACCCCAAGTTCGGCACCCCCTATGGGATGTTGTGGCCAGGCATGTTGCTATGTTAAGACGATACGAATTAAGATATTGTGTTATTGTGAAGATACATGTTAAGATTAGGCTCCAGATGGTTAACATGTAAAAGGACAGCCATTTAGTATCAAAAGGTGAGATATATGATCATGGAAAACATATCATTAAGAAAGGATTTGATTTGAGTAAAACAAACGTGTTAAATTGAGGCTAATAAAGTTATACGAGTAAAAAATGACAACTATTATCAAATTTGCCAAACTTAAAACGGGTTCAAATGTGCCACCACCTCTACCATTATCGTCGTCCCCATCTGGGCCGCCACTATTATCGCCACCTCGGCCACTACTATTGTACCCACCAATATCGCTAAATTGTGTTTATTAAATGAGGAATAAGTAGCATGAGTAATGTTGTGCACTGAACCATTTTATATGTTATATATTGGTAAAACTTCATATTTTTCATTCTGGGGGTGTGTTTAGTTTAGAAATGGTATTGGAGCAACAACATCAGGGATTGTCAGACTGTGACGTCAATCAATAGCCGCACGACATTAAATCGTGTTAAGGGGTGACAAACAGAAGTTTACTATAAAGAGAACTCGACACTCGTACACTCAACATGAATCCATTATAGCTCAACATTCGAGTAGTACTAGCATAGTTGACAAAAATAGTAATCCTTAGTAATTCGTCAGACACTAATCAAACGATAAAAAAAAACCGTATCTTTTTAAATCCCAAGTTCAGTAATCATCAAGTCTATACATGGAAACTTTTCACAAAACAATTAATACACAGCTGCTGAGAAGAAGAAGAAACATGAAAAATGGCAACAGAATACTCCGTTTCATTAGTAGATCAAGATTAGCAAACCCCCAACTCAATGACGACAAATATGATTTAAACACACGTTTAACTTTCGGATTTGGAATGCTTGATGAGCCAATCAATGACCGAGTCGATGTTTGTTGAGTTCTTGCACGAGATCATATAGCAGCACACTTCTCTATCCGTGATCGATTTCAGATCCCTGCACAAGTGTCGTATTAATATTAAATATATATAGTTTATACAATGTATGTTATAATGTGGTTTGGTAACGTGTTACTTACATCTGATCGGTTAAAGCTTGCTTAGAGAGGGCACCCTCCTTGTCGATCTTGTTTCCCAAAACGAGCAAAGGTATTCCACTCAACGATGGCTTTTGCTTAGCAGATCATGAAGTTCACTCTTTGATATGCTGAGGTTATCCTGATCCGCAGCATCAACAACGTACCTGACCCGTACAAAAGAGTCACATGTTATGACCCTAAACCGGTTTATCCTGATACCCAACCCGTCATCGTCAATAATTTTGTTAACCCGTTTTTTGGTAGTGGCATCATTAAGGGTGTGAATTTTTGACAGGATACAGAGCTACTATGGAATTCACGATTGGATTTAGTCTAAATGGGTCCAGTTCAGTTCGGGTGGAACCCGCAAACACATTTAGCTAAATTGGTTGTGTTTGGGTTGACCTGACAGGTTTGCGGGTCTGACACGTTTATTTATTTTTTAACAATTTAATTAATGCGTTTTATGACATAAGTAATTTGGTGTTTTATGCCAGAATTTAAAAGATAAAAGAAGAATGGGCATCAAGTTTTATAGTTTAAACATTACAAATATGTAACTTTGTCTTTAAAGACTTAATATGCAACAATTTGGGGTTAAACATGTTGTGTTCTGTGTCAACCTGCGGAAAGTCATGTTGTTTTTAGGTTCGTGTCGGGTTTGACCCACCAACTCGCGAACACGACCCATTCAACACCCCCTAGGCATCAACATAACCAAAATAAAAATTCCAACTAAACAAAAAAAGTAATATTCTGTAATGTTGAAGATAAGGAATGAGAGGGAATCATACACAATGGCAGAAACTGCACGGCAATATCGCTCCCACATGCTGCGAAATCAGGGTTGACCATCAAGATCCCATAGCTTTATTGTTACATTTCCTTTCGTTACCTTTCGCATATTGAATCCCACCTGAAATTTAATTTTAAATGTTTTGTTAATTAATTGATCTCGTGACACACATTTAGTACTTAATGTGTAATAATATTTATATGGCATGAATTCAAGAGTAAACTCACTGTAGGGATCATATCTTCACTATATCCACCAGTCTACAAGCAAAGCAAAAGAGACTAAAGACAGTTCCGCACACGAGAACAAGATTAAAAAACAACTAATACAAATATGAAAATGGTGTAATTTACTTACAGCAACAACGTTAACGAGCGATGTCTTCCCAGCATTCTGGAGCCCTATCAAAGAGAGCTCCATTTCTTGCTTGAAAAAGAGGCTGCAACATATGACAATAACATAAGTTCATCCGGTTTCAGAAATAAAGTCTGTATTCTTATAATTTAAACATAAGGTCATCATGATTATTTAATTTCAATCAAGTTTATCTCGAGGATTATTATATTAACAATAATCTGATTACTGTTTGAAATAATTATTTATCTTCCGGTTGATGATCCCTATGTACCCGGAAGATGAAACCTGCCCGATATGTCGTAAAGCATATATGGATAAATACGGGGAACACGCAGTTCATTGTAAAGAGCTCCCTGGGTTCAAATATCGGTACGACTGGGTGCGGGATGTTTTGTGGAACATCTTAAGAAGAGCTGGGATTTCTTCTAAGAAAGAGGCCCCTGTGAATTTTCTCACGGACCCTATGGAAGGAAGATCTACTCTGCGACCAGCGGATTTGCTCGTCTTTGGCTGGGCTGGGGGGAACATGCTTGTGTAGACCTCACGGGGGTTTCCCCTTTGGTTGGTTTAAGGGAAAACGGGTTTGTAGTTGGACAAGCGGCAAGAAAGGCAGAATCAAAGTGGATAAGCACGCTAAAGCTTGCGCAG
>CAMTDV010000508.1:0-20094 GCA_947069175.1 Scalesia atractyloides | reverse complement strand
GTAGATATAAAGTAAGGTTCAGACCTCATCAGGATTAGCGCTCACAAAATTTAGCGTGAGACCTCAGTGCACACGCAAAGTGAACCACTGTGAGACCTCTGTGCGATGTATGGAAAACCTCGCGCCTCGCGAAAACAGATAACAGATAACACGCAGCTTGACCTTCGCAATGTAGAGCGTAGTGGATTGACGAAAACACCGAACCGCGCGGAAACAAATAACCCGGCATTGACCTTTGGGATGTATCATCTCATTAATGTTCATCTTAATGAGTTCATGAATTTTACGTTAACAGTATCGGAAAAAAATTCTTGACCGTCCTTTTTTTTAAATCGTCACGTTGCCGTGGATCACACCACTATCGGTCAGAGGTTAATGAGCATTATTGCGAACAGTATCGGCAAAAATTTCTAGACTGTTCCTTTTTTTTTAATCATCACGTTACCTTGGATTACACCACTTTCGGTCAGAGGTTAGTGAGCATTTTGAGTAACTTTTCTAGAACGTTCCTTTTTTTAATAATCACGTTTTCGCGTCACACCACTTTTGCTTATCAAATTCGTATAAAACGCGAAGTTTTGCCAATAGTCAATCAATCAATCGATTCGATCGCTCAGAGTTAGTGTTCTTTACTTTCCTGCTCTATAGTTTTCACTGTGTTGTGTCCACTCCTTGATATCAAAGTGCCCTGTTCTCCAGTTTTCCCCGCGTTGTGTCATACTTTTGATATTGAAGGTAAGCTTTCTTTCCAATTTTTATACTTGAAGTGAAGCAATTTATAACTAATATTTTAAAATTCAATATTTTTTTCCAAAGTATGATTAAAGGTATTCAAAAAAATAGTGCAAAATGTTGTAAAAATCCAAACAAATTTGATGTGTGGAATTAAAAACATATTTTCGGAGTTTAGAAAGTGTTAAATTGTTGTGTTGAATGGTGAATCACTACAATTATTTGGGTTTTTTTTGGTCGTGTGAAATTAATAGCAGAATAGTGGTTCAGTGCTTTTATGATCAAAAATCATTTTTAATACAAGTTGAAATGTAAAATACAAACGGAAGAAACGTTTACTGAAGGAAAAAACTTAAATTGCTGATATTTCACTAATTATTGTTACAAAAGAGTGGTAGGAAAGTTTAGGAGGGTGAAAAAGTGAAAAAAAAAAAATCTCTTTCTCTGCCTTCAATCCAAGGGTCCGTGATTCGAGTCTCGAGGACCACCATACTTTTTACTTTTTACTTTTATCTCCTTATTTTTTCATTATTCAGAGCAATATCTTCAGCAGCTTCTTAATGGCTTCGAAGTTTCTATAAAATTGCTGGTATAATTTACAGAATTATCACTTAAATTTCCAAAAAATGCAATTTTTACCGAAGCAAAAGTTTTTACGTTTGAGACTTAAATACAGACAAACATGTGCTTCGATAGTGTTTAGTTTGACAAGAATCACTGATGAATATGACTGGGTTCACACCTGTTCATTTATTTCAATTTTGCTCAATGCAATAGAGAAAAAAAGTTTTTTTTCCTGATATATCGGTACACCCGACATCCGAAATATGGAATTTCTTTTCCACTCATTACTTCAATTATATTTGTTGAAATTTTATTTTTCAACTGGTATCCTAAACGTACCAGGCTTCTCAATATTTCAATCAAACATTTCAATCATTAGCATTTATGTCATTTTCAAATCAGTTGTCTTTGTGAAGTTTGATGGCTCATTGAGTATGTGCTCTGCCTCCAATCCAAGGGTCCCTGGTTCGAGTCTCAATGAACCACCATACTTTTTTACTTTTTTACTTTTAGTATGCCTCCTTATCAGTGGCGTAGCGTGCAATATGGCAACGTTGTACTGTGTTCATTTAAACCCATGGAAAAGATCGAACTGTTGGGTGTTCGATGAACACCTTCGCATTCGACCTCTTACATGTGTTTGAATGACCACAGCACAACGTTGCCAAATTGCACGCTACGCCACTGCTCCTTATTTTTTGATTCTTTGATTTTTTGAGTATTCTATTGAGTAACAGCCTCAGCAGCGTTTTAATACCTTAGAAGTTGCGATAAAATCACTGATTAAAGTTACAGGATTACCAATTAAATTTCGAAACATTTCAATTTTTACCAGAACAAAAATATTACGTTTGAGACTTTTAAAGATAGACACAGATGTGGTTCGATAGCAACGAATTTGGAAAACCATCGCTGGTAAATTTAATAGGATTACCACTTTAATTACATTTTTTTAAATTTTGACCGACGCAAGATTGTTACGTATGCGACTATGAAACACAGACAAACAAGTGATTTTCATGATACAACTTGTATTTAGACTTCTTCCGTTTTTTCTTTTTCAGCTCTCGTTGCTGTATCACTCGTTGTTTTGGTTCACTCGCACTAAGTTTGACCCTTGTCGCCTGTTCTGGAACGTTCTTCGGATCAGATTTCAAGTGCTCCTGCATCCCTCGTTCATCTGCACTCTAATTTGTTGAACATCTACTCTTCTTGGTAAGAAATTCCAAATTAAAAACTAAAACTCAGGTCCTATCATTCTGTAGAGTCAGCTTTTGAACGAATTTGAATTTTGATGAGAGCTGCCAATTTCACAAGCTTGCCTGGGGGGGGGGGGGGGAAGAGTGTAGCAAGTTAGTAAGTTGGATTATTGCTAAAGAAAGTACCCCCGTAAAAATTCTATTGAAAAGATGAAAAGGATGAGCTCACAGCCCGTCTGATTCGCAGGCGTTTCGAGTGACGGGCTGTGAGCTCGTCACAGCCCGTAACCTTCGCAGGCGATTCGAGTCACGGGCTGTGACGAGCTCACAGCCGCTCACAGCCCGTCACCTTCGCAGGCGATTCGAGTGACGGGCTGTGAGCTCATCCTTTTCATCCTCTGAGCGTGTCGTTTTTATCTCCCTCATGGTGATTAAAAATTTCTCTCGTCAAGAGTCAAGGACTCTATGTAGACTGTATCTTGAATCTTCAAAAATTTTCAATTTTTACCAAAAATTTGCCATTTTTTCCAAAGTAAAAATGTATCAGTTTGAGACTATTACTTATAGGCACGTTTGGTTTTTTTTTTCATTTTTTGTGTTTAATTTGGAAAAGAATCGCTGAGAAATATTAATAGCCTATCAATTAAAGAAACAAAAGTTTTCAAGTTTTCACTGTGCTAAAGAATTCAGTTTGAGACTATCAAATAGTCAACCATGCTTTTTCATAATATGTATCTGTATATCACTGAGACTTCTGTCATTGCTTTTTCAGTTCTCGTTGCTGTCACTCATTTGTTTGGTTCACCGTCTACTTTTGACCCTTGCCGCTTGTTCTGGGACGTTCTTTCTTTCAAATTTCAAGTCCTCCTGCATCCTCCCGTTCAGTTTCGCTACTCTTGAATATCTAAACACTTTTCGGTAAGACATTTTGATATTAAAACTAAAAAATGTCTGTCTGCGTTGAGTTCTGTCATCTTTGTGAATGCTGGTTTGTACAATCAGGTTCTCATTTACAAAGTGTTAAACATAAAAATACTTTACTACAGCAGAACTCTCCATATTCTCATGTACCTGATGACAATGAAGTATCTATCCACATCGAAAAATGTCAAACATGCGACTACTGGTTTCTTAACAGAAAAGATCATATCAATAGTCAATATCATACTGGTGCAACTTCTCACAAGTTTGAAAATAATCAACCTCCCGTTTCTTCAACTTGCTTGGAAATATTTAGATGCTTTCATTGTCATCAATGGTTCATTGCAGGTGATGATCATTTTAATTCATTAAAACACAAAAATAATGTAAAATATTCTGGCGGTGGGGTGTCTCGTGGATACTCCACAACTCAAAAGAAAACCAAACCAGTCGTTAAACTCACACACTGCTCCATATGCGATGAATGGTATGAACAGGGAAGTAACCACAATCAATCAACATCGCACATTCAAAAAAGTTTTTCCTCTAATGAACCTGCCGTTTTAGTTGAAACTGCCTTTAAAAACAGGTTGCAAACTTATTTTATAAGAAACATGACCGCTACATTATTGGATTTGTCTAGTTATTTGGATACTACTAAAAAGCTTGTCAAACAGAAAATTCGAGAAATTTTAAAAAAATTTGAGTCGATTAAGGTGAACATTCTCATTCACTTGTTATTTGTCAAACCTGAAAGTACATCACAAAAGCAAGCAGTTTGTTTTAAAACCAAAAACGTTGTAATATACAGACAAACAGATTTAAATGACATTTTCCAAAGTTTACGTAATAACATACTATTAGAAAACGAAAATTTTCATCTTAAAGGATCTGGGTGGATTCTCGATAAAATTGTGGGGATGGAACTTCGTATCAACAGATTGTATAACCTCTCAAAAGGCTCCAGTTACATACCTCTACCTTTCAGCTCCAACTGTATTATAAACGTGAAAAATAATGATTCTCGCTGTTTTCAATACAGTGTCATGGGTAAATATCTTCATGAGAGTAAGAAACATAAGAATTCACCTTATAGCTATTCAAACTTACCACAAGTTTATGATTTTTCTATGCTGACTTTCCCTGTTTCTCTAAAAGACATTCCATCTTTTGAAAAGGAAAATAATATTTCTATTTCAGTATTCTCCTTTCGTCCTATTGAAAAGGAAGATAAAAGAAAAAATAAATCCAGCTGCTCCGTACAAAATTTTATTTTTTTCCCCCTGAAAGTTGTGGAAAAGGAGTTGAAAGATCATAGGGATTTGTTGTATTTTTCCAATGTTGATGGTACTTCCCACTTTTGTTGGATTACGAATCTTGCAAGTCTCATCAGATCTCAGCTCACTAACAATAAACGTAGAATTTTCCTTTGTAAAAAATGTTTTAAATTTTATCATGATCCCAGTAAATTAGGAGAACACAAAAGGTTATGTAGTTCAATTAGTAAAAATGCTTTTTCTCATTCTTTTCCGGATCCACCTATTTTAAAATTCTCTCAACATGCCAAGGCTCTTTATCATCATTATTGTGTTTTTGCTGATTTTGAAAGTTATTTGCAATCTGTTGAAAACGATCCTGACACCCCCACTTTTGCATACCAACAACATTTACCAATGTCCTACGCTTGGTTATGTGTTTCCCCAGATCCAAAATTCAACTCTAATGAACCTTTTCTTTACCGTGGTGATCTCGCACATATTCAATTTGTCAACAACATGATTGAATTAGCTAAAGAAATATCCCAAAATTATAATGACACAGAATCTCCTATTATCTTGTCTCCTGCTGATTATGTTCGTCACGCTACAGCTACTTCGTGCCAGGTTTGTGGAGCAGACTTTCAGCAAACAATAAAAGTTAGGGATCATAATCATCAATATACTCCACCTGGTCAATCCAACTATCGCATGGCACTGTGTTCTTCTTGCAATCTAATCTACAGACACCCTAAAAGTATGTTGGTTTTTTTTCATAATTTGAGTAGATATGACCTACATTTCATAGTAAAAGCTCTGAATGATTGTCCACATGGAATTTCCATAGTACCATCTACTGAGGAAATATACCTTAGCTTGTCAATTCATTTGAAAGATCCGGAACTAAAAGAATTTACAATAAAATTTATCGATACGTACCGTTTCTTATCCAGTTCCCTTGATAATTTGGTCACCACCATCCCCGAATCCTCATTCATTAGAACGAAACTTTTTTGTAAAACTAAATCTCAATTTGCTTTATGTCGTCAAAAAGCGGTTTTTTGTTATGATTATATGACAGATGCATCAAAACTAAGACAAACTTACCCTCCCTCTCCTAAACATTTTTATAACAAATTAAACGATAAGCACATCACGCAAGAAGAATACAGTCGCTTTTGCAGGACTTGGGACGTTTTCCGTTGTAAAACTTTGGGAGACTATGCAGATGTGTATTTGAAGCTTGATGTTCTCCTTCTATCAGACGTTTTTCAAGAATTTAGATCATTTTGTTTCAACACATATCAGCTAGATTGTGCGAATTATATAACACTCCCAAGTTTTGCATTTGATGCGTTCCTAAAAATGACAAAAGTGGAGATTGATCTTTTTACGGATTATGACATGACTCTTATGATAAATTCTGCAATTCGCGGTGGGATTTCCCAATGTTCCCTGAGATATGCTGCAGCAAATAATCCCAACATCCCCGATACTTACGATGAAACTGAACCTTCTTCATTCATTCAATACCTTGATGTTACAGCCTTATATTCTTATACCATGTGTAAGTCATTACCATATGGTCAATACAGATGGGTTGACACTAACGATTTAGAAAACTTGAATGTGTGCGAGATTGCCGATGATGCAGATATAGGTTACATTTTAGAAGTTGATCTTTTGTATCCGAAACATTTAGAATATTCTCATTCCGATCTTCCGTTTTGCGCTGAAAGTAAAATCCCCCCTCTTCCAGACTCTAAACATCCAAAACTGCTCACTACTCTTGAAGATAAAAAGAAGTATGTTATTCACTTTGCCGTTTTGAAGCAAGCGATTAGGCAAGGGCTTATTTTGAAGAAGATTCATCGAGCCATACGATTCAAACAACGGCCGTTCCTTAAACCTTTTATACAGCTTAATGCAAAACTTCGGAAGGAAGCAAGCAACGATTTTCATAGAGACCTTTTAAAATTAATTTCAAATGCATGCTATGGTAAATTTTTAGAGAATCCACTCAAGAGAAAAGATGTCAGGTTAGTTACCAAGAGTCGTTCGATTTTCAACTATATAGCTCGAGTTGATTTTGAAGATCGGACAATCTTTGATGAAGATTTGGTTGCTGTTAAATTAAAACAAACACACGTTAACCTTGACCGTCCTGTTATTGTAGGGTTTGCAGTATTAGAATTAAGTAAACAACACATGTACCAGTTCCATTACGACGTTATGTTACCCATGTATTCACCAGAAACCCTTCGTTTACTGTATATGGATACCGATAGTTTTATCTACCTCATTTTCACAGAAAATCTTTCTAGAGACATGCTGAACAACTTAGATTGGTATGATACAAGTAACTTTCCAAAAAATCATATTTGTTTCAGCACAAAAAATGAAAAAGAGTTAGGTACTTTTAAAGATGAAACAAAGGGTACGCCGATAGTAGAATTTTGCGGTCTGAAAAGTAAAATGTACGCATATAAAACAATAGAACAAACCAGCATGCGCGTAAAAGGTATTCAAAAGTGTGTAAAGAACAAAACTTTGAAATTCGACCATTATTTGAAGGTCCTTTTTCATCAAGAAGATCTTTTCAGAGAAACACGAAGAATAGGAAGTATCAAACATGATATCTTTAGTTTTCAAGCAACAAAGAAAGCTCTATCATTTTTCGATGATAAACGCTTCATTTTAAACAACAGTATTTCCACTTTACCGTTCGGCCATTCAGAGGTAACCAAACTATTATCCTTGAAAAGATCAGCTAAATCAGGTAATGATGATGAATATACTTTAAAAAAAAAAAGAAACAATCTTTGAGTTTCTGCTGTTTCTTTTTTTCCAGTTTCAAAAATGTTTTCCTTGAAGAAAATTGTGTTAGAATCTCTCTCGGTGGAAACACTCCTTTCTATTTTGGAAACTCACAAATCCTCTATTCCTACGAATCTCATTTGTCATATTACAGCACATCTTGCTGTGCATGTATATGATTATATTCATAAGTCGACGAATTCCATCATTGATGAATATCATAAATGTAAATACAGCTGTGCAACTTTTTTCTGGAAAATTTGTGATAGTTTACAAGCAGCAGTTAACACTAAGTGTTTCATACATTTCTTACAATCGGTGCGGTTATACTGTGAAGAACAGCTAGAATTAAATTTTGACGAAGGTCTTCATTTCTACACTCTAATGATTCTAATCCCCCTAATTCTTCCTTCATATCCTCTTCTACCTACTCAAGTTAAGAATCCAAAAGTTTACTATGATTTTTACACCGATATAACTGATCTGTTTCAGAAAAATATGGAAGCTTTCAATCCTATTGCCAAAACAATAGTGAGTGACCGAGTTGTTCCCGGGGAACTTACAAAAAACAAATGTTACCCTCTCTTGAAAATCGACAGAGTGGAGTCTCAGTATGGAGAGGCCATTGTTGCCTCCATATTAATCAAAAATGTGTCGCGGAAGTTATATCTTCCAAAAGTTTATGCAAAAATGACAGATGAAAATCTCGAGAAAATAAATGACGAATCTTTCGATTTAAAATATTTAGGTCCGGAGGGGCTTTCTCATAAATACACGTTAGTTAGAAGGGATTTTAAAGAAAAAAAAAATAATCTGAAAAAAATTAAAAAACAGAAAGATGAGTCAGACGAGGAGGAATCTTCCTCGTCTAAGCCGAAAAAAAATATTAAAAAACGGAAAGATGAATCAGACGAGGAGGAGCCTTCCTCATCTAGGACGAAAAAAAATATTAAAAAACGGAAAGATTATTCAGACGAGGAGGAGTCTTCCTCATCTAAGTCATTCAAAAAACCGAACGTAAAAAGAAAGAAGAATGACTTAGCCGAGGAAGATTTCTCTTCTATAACAAAAAAGAAGACTGTTCCTAAGAAAAAAATCATTAAAAGGAAAGAAGAGTCTCTCCTTTACTCTGAGGATGAAGCTAACGATGATGATGAAGTAGAAACGGAAGAGGAGGACTTTCTGAAGCCAAAAAAATCGAAAAAAGTACAACCGAAAACAATTTTTAAGAAAATCTCTGAATCGGACGATTCAGACTAGTTATCTTCTTCCGTAACTACTTCTCTAATAGATTCATTTACACTTAAAAAAGTGCTGATTCAAGATGTAAATTTTAATTTAAAAACATGTGCAACTGCGACAGGTTGTAAATGCTGATTTTACGTTATGAAATTGCTGTCTCAGCCGTGGACGTAGTTGAAGGAGCAATTTTAAACGTTGAATCAGCATTTAGAACTTGAAGCACATTTTAACGTCTTAAATGCTAAATCAGCTACACTTTTTTTCAGTCTGATTTCTCAACTTGAATTAGTTTTTATTTAATTTTTCTTTCGTGAAAATCAATGATTTCTCAGGTCAAGTAAACGAAGGGTTTCTGAGTTATTAATAAATTGTAT
The DNA here is from genome assembly GCA_947069175.1 of Scalesia atractyloides. Lineage (NCBI taxonomy): Eukaryota > Viridiplantae > Streptophyta > Magnoliopsida > Asterales > Asteraceae > Scalesia > Scalesia atractyloides. Next base: position 10,989 of record CAMTDV010000508.1, on the reverse strand, counting down.
TGTTGTCTTTGTATTTCTTCTTTGGTTCTATTACTCCACCCCCCTCTTATCTTTTTCAGAATGGATATCACAGGTATTATTGATTTACAGTGGTTTACTACAACCGTTCAAGACAACCGTTACATTGTTAAAGAATTAGCATTTTCATCTCTTGATCGAAATTGTCATCAGAGTTTTGTTTTTAAACCTCCGACTGACACTTGTTCAGAGTCAAATGTTATCCCAGAAAAAGCTGACTGGATAACTAACTTTCATTTCCAACTGTCATGGACGGACGGAGATATTCCATACTCCTGTTTAAACCAAATTCTTCTAAAACTAGGTGATCAATTTAGAATAATTTATGTGAAGGGATTGCAAAAAAAGACATTTTTAGAAAAATTTTTGCCTCAAATCAAAATTATAAATATTGAAGATTTCGGTTGTTCAAAGTTGATTTTGCTGAACTCCAAAAAAACGTGTCTGAGAAAACATTCTAATTGTGCCCTTGCAAATGTTGACAAAATAATATCATGGATGGATCTTTACTATAGACTAGGATGTTGGGAAGATCATTGGTAGTTTTTCCATTTTTTTTTTATTTTTTTTTTGCAGGTTATGAGCACGAGGCTGTTTAATCCCAAGTCACTTGCTTCAATTTCAATTGCTTCATTAAATTTTGAAAGCGTTCATACTCTGCTTTTGTTATGTAATTTTACATCTCACATTAAACTTCTTTTACTCCAATTTCATGCAAAACACGTGCTTTCCGAAACAAAGCACAGAATTTACACTTCCGAATGGAATAATGATATTGATTATTTCCACCCTCAAAATTCTCAGCATCTCATGAAAGATCCTGGCAATACCAGACATATTTGCAATCATGGATGTTATAATGAATTTATGAATACGGTACTTCCTTTAAAAAAAAATTGGTGATACAGATTTTAACTTTTATTTGTTCCTTGTAAAGAATTTTTACATGCACAGTCGTCCTTTTAATTTTTACCATCCAATGCTTTTCGAAATACGAAAATATTTAGTTTTTGCTGTTTTAAATGAGCATTTGGAACATCCAAATTTTCATTTTCCAAGAATAGAACTTTACATTCAATTCACCAAAACAGCTGAATATGAACATTGGAATAAACTTTCTCGAATGTTAAAATAAATTCTAAAACATGGAAAAACAGAAATGTTTTCTTTCTATTCAAGGTTTTGCTTTGGAAAGCATGTTTGTTTTTAAAGAAATATCAGTGTTATGTACTGAAGGTAAAGTTTTTCAGACTTGGGTTTTAAAACCTCCACATGTCACGGAACAGCTTAAGCTCTTCAATAGATATGTAGTATTCAATAGTACATCAGAATTTGGATTAAAATGGGATGATGGGTTCATACCGTATAATCATTTGAACCTTCTTTTTGAAACTATTTCGAAACAATTCCAAACTTGGCTTGTCAATGACGAAACCACTTTAAGTCAAGTTTTACCTTTTAAACCTTCTTCCGTATCCCTTGTGGTTATTGAGAAAAGGCAAATTACTTCAGTAGAGAGAGTTGTACCTTTACCTGTGACTTGTATTTATAACCATTCTCAATGTGCAGCCCGAAACGTTGTTGATCTTTCACGAGAGTCAGATATTCTTTAGTTGTAGTGTTCAATTATTTTTGTTTTCAATTATTTCAAATATTTTTTTCTTTGGTTTTTCTTGTTTTTGTCTTCCTCCTTTCTTTTTGAAATGACTAGAGCAAACTTTTTATTATTTTTCATTCATTTTTATTGTTTATTTATTTTTTAGTTTCTCATACCTACACTTAAGTAAAAATGTGTTTAGTTTCAATTATTGAAATAAAAAAAAAAAAAAAAAAAAAAAAAACTGTTTCTGTACATTCTGATTTGACTTTTTATTTTGTTCCCAACTGTAGATCGTGAATAGTTGATAGAAACATTTTGAAATAAAGTCAATGTTCATTTGAACTGAGAAATTTTCTAAGGGGTAATGAGATCTATTGAATAAAAACGTAAACTTTAAATCAATATTTTTATTCACGAAAAAAAAAATTATGTACATACATACATCCATACACAGTGAAATGTTTTAAAACAAGGAGCAAAAGTATCTAAATTAAATCATTACTGAATTTTCCTTACTAACCCTGTCAAACCCTGATACGTATAAGTTACGTCATGGATTAATATTGCGTACAGAGTTGTATTTGCTGGAAAATTGTCATTTGCTTCAATTTCTAATTGTATATCTAAAGGACCAGGTTTAATGAGTTCTTCATAATAACATCTGACTACAAAAATAGAATTTCCATTTTTAAACTCTTCAAAAGACAAAATTGGCTCACAGAGTTTCTCCCAATTTGAAAACTCCTGCAAAAACCTTAAATATGCATAATAAAAGTTGAGACATTTTCCGTGGGTAAAATTTTCATTTTGAGTCTCTACTGGAAGCGTCTGACTGTTTAATTTTACTGTAACAGATCTCATGTTTAAATTATCGAACTTGCTAGCATCTACTGAATCTAAATCCATACGATTAGTTTGTGGAATGACAATTATATGTGTGGGAGCTTCAACATTTGTTGTAGTCATCAATTTCCAAGTCTCTCTAGTATTTAGTGGTAACTGTGGATATACATGTGTTTCAAAACTAGCAAAACGTAACTGAAAACTTTCGTTGTTTTTTATTTTGTCTAAAATCATCTTTTCTGGACCTAAATGGAATTTCACTTCCGGCATGTTCCAATACATATCATCTATAGAGACTTTAACTTCAAATTTATCCCCATTTGCTTTCACTCTGTACGCATTTTTATCAGTTCTTGACCTTACAAGGATGAGTTCCTGACGTATACGAAACAGAGGGTCTTTACAGGAAGATGCAAAACCTAAAAACATACTAAGAGGAATGATTGTATAAAATTTACTTTTCCCGTCTGTTATTGGAGAATCCCAACCTGCAACTTTCAAACCTTTTGCCTCCTCTTTCGTACATGTTAAATAAACTTTAGCTGTACTAGTAACACCAACATATTTGCATCGATCTATTTCTACTCCATTGAGCTCATAACGAATCTGATCAAACAAAAATGCAACTGCATTGTTCACTGTTTCAAGCTCCAAACTGTCTGCTGTAGTAGCACCGGGTTTTTTTTCATACTTTATAGTTCCTTCAATAACTATAGTTGAATCTCCAGGAACAGTGTACAAATCTTGACTGTTCACGGGAATTCGTATCTCATCATTATTCTTATAGGTAGCATTATACGGACGATACTTGTGCCACCCATAATACTTCAAAGATTTTATGTATTGCATTTTGTTAATAAATAACAATATAACCTAACTGCTGTAAAACACGTTTATTATACACACTCAGCTGTTTGAACAGGATTGGAAAATTACTTGAGTGGGGTCGCCTTTTTATATTTTTTATTTTACCCATCAGCTTTCAGATGTAATGCTACTGTTACCTCTTCATTCCCAAAATTAACTAAAGTTCCTGTCTGATCCTTTATATTTATAGATATTCTATCTATTGTGTGTGTGTTGACTTTATGATAACGCGGGGGTTTAGGCGAAAGAACCATTTTATATCCTGGAGGTACGGTAGGACTAAAAATAAAAATGCCATGTGCAGCTTCCCCGTTGATATAACATCCACTTGCTATATTACATTCAACGAAAATGACGTTCACATTCATTATTTTCACAGGTAAGTCGGAGCAATATTTTTGCTTTGGTTGTAAAATTTTCTGACTGAATCCCAGAAGAGAACCAATCGAATTTGGTTTGGTAAAATCTATGAGAAATGACGACTCAATTTCACATTGCAATGTGCTATGGTTTGGTTTTATAGAAATTTTGTTATCACCCAGCTGTGATTTTAAAAAACCCTCAAGGTCTTCGAGCTCATAAGCACCTTGTGGAATTATTATAACATTTTCTTTGTTATCTTTTTTAAAATGGAAATATTGATTCGCATAATCCACATTGGGTATAGAGTTGTAAGTAACAAAGTCTGTTAGGCCAATGGAATGTGGTTTTTCCAGTACAATCGGGTTTTTGAATGTACATTCCAATTCGCTTTTACGACCAGAAAGAATAATTAATTCATTCATACTGTTTATACTTTGGGAAGTATAGTTTGATTTAACAGGAATTGGAGACATAAATGTCCGCAAATAGACGTGTTTAGTTTTTGTTCAGTATTATAGTTAAAATAAATGGAGTTACCGCTTAAATACTTTTCAACTTCTTTTGGAGGTGGGAGATCACCAAAACTATCGTAGTAGAAAACTTTATTCCCGTTCTTATGATAAGCAACCCAGTGCGTCCCCATACCGGAGCTAGAATCCAAATTTACGATTCCCATTTCATTGTTCCTCGGTATCATGTGTACTAAGTCATCTCGCATAAAGATTCCTCGAAAATTAGGAATTTTCAATTTTTTCACCATAATTCGTAACATCTCGCTTGTCAAGGGTTTTCGCGGTAACTCCTTTATTAGTTTAAATTATGTGGTTTTTTTAACAACAATCCATAACCTGATTTATAAGGTCGAAGATATAATCCTTTCCCTAATTTCACCGGTTTGTTTGCTTTTCCAACATAGCTTTTTATTCTTTTCACTGTTGTTGCGACCTTCTTTGCTGGAATTCCTACCGTGGATAAAATTGAGTTCACCTTTCCTCCTGATGGAATGGGGATGACGCGTGTACCTCTCTTCTGAGATTTCTTCTTCTTCTTAGTAATTCCACCTCCAATTTTCTTACGGAACGCTTTCCCTGATTTCTTGCGTTTTCCACATCCAGCTCCTATTTTAGCTTTTAATTTCATGGCGTTTGTTACACCGTATGCAGCTATCCGTTCTGGCAAAGATGAATCTTTTGATTTAACTCTTTCCCAAGCTTCGTCTGCTAAAACCAAATCTGCTTTATTACGGACAGCTGTATCAGAGGTTTTACTGTACACAATATCGTGTTTTTTGCAAGCCTCGTCAAGGGATTAATCCCTGGATCTCCACGTTTCAAACGTTCTTCAAGTTTTGTGCCTGGCCCACAGTATCTGTAACCAGGAATATGAGCTTCAAATGGTAAAAGATCGATCAGTTTATTAATGATCCCACCACCTTTTAGTTTAAGCTTCCGTCCCATTCTACTTTTCATCATTGTTAAACGCTTATATTTATAGTCCAGATGACTACAAAGAGTACAATGTTAAAATTTCAAGATGACATGAGAAAATCTCGCAAAATTCGTGTTGAGGTTTGGAAAGAAAGAATCGTTCTTGGGCACGTATAATGCCTGCTTTACACATTTCATAAAGTAATTCAACGTCTGGTTCAAGGGGTATTACGTCCGTGTTGAGAGTTATTTTGCTTTTTCGGTTATTCTTTCTATGCACACAGATTGTTACCAATCTGCACAGTTTAATTCGACCGTCATCAACGTCAGTTTGCAATTCTCGTTCTAAAATTGAGACAACTTTGGATTTTTTGAATTTCTCTTCCAACATCGAAGAGAACTTAGAAGGTCCATTTAAAGATGAAGTTTGGAGATCGATGGTTCTCTCCTCTGTTGATGACTCAGGTAAACTCATTCTTGAAAAACTATATAAACACTGACTGATACTCTTTCACATAGACACTAACTTTATCATGGTTTGACTTCCCTTTTATAGTTTTACCAGAGATCTAGACTGAATAATAAATCAGTTTAAAACTATCGATGAAATTCGTTCAACAACCAAAACGTCTTAAGATTCATAACTTAGATCTTTACAATCAAGTTAGGAATCGTAGACGTCGGCATAGTGCACTTCTCCCCGATAGTATCAGATGTCTAATTTGTGGACCATCTAACTGCGGTAAAACTAATGTTGTTGTAAGTCTTCTTCTTGACACAAATGGTTTAAATTATTTAAATGTGTACTTGTACTCAAAAACTCCATTTCAATCAAAATATGAACATTTACGCAATATTTTCAAAAGTATTGATGGTTTGGGTTATTTCGTATTTTCCGAATCTTCAGATATTATCATCCCTCAAGCTGCTAAGAAAAATTCAATTTTTATTTTCGACGACGTAGCATGTGATAAACAGGATGTAATACGAGATTATTTCAGTCTAGGACGTCATAGTTTAGTCGACTGTTTTTATCTCTGTCAAACTTACACACGTATTCCGAAACAACTAATACGTGATAATGCGAATCTCTTGATTCTCTTCAAACAAGATGAGCTTAACCTTCGTCACGTATATGATGATCACGTAACTACTGATATGACTTTCTTAGAATTTAAAAAATTTGTTCTGAATGTTGGATTGAGAAATATGGGTTTATTGTTATTGACAAAGATTGTGAACGTGATGAGGGAAGGTACAGAAAAGGGTTCGATGTCTATATAAAGAGAAAAAGCTGAATATTTTAGTTAAAGTCAGTCGTCTAGTGCGTAGTGACGAATCGATATTAGATATGATATAAGAGAAATTTTAATGAACGATTATCTATTGAAATGGAAGATTATGATAACCTTATTAAAACTCGTGATATTATTAAAAGGAAGTTTAATGAACTGCGACGAGGACATGTGGAGGTTGCTACTCATCTTGAAAAGCAGTTTAAACCTATAGTCAACCCTTTGAAGGAACTCGTAGAGTTGCAAAAAGAACAATACGAAAAGAAAGATACGCCAAAAGCTGACTCTTTAAAAATTGTCGACCAGAAGGAAGACAAATTTCATCCGGAGGAAGATGAAATTAAACTACCAAATAATGAAAATGCAAGTATTAGTGATGAAAATGTAAATTCATTGGTCTACAACAAACTTAGTGATCATAATGACTCACCGTCAGTGGACACTGAAAATACTTCAAATATACATTCGTACTTTCTCGGAATATCAAGGAAGAATAGAACTTTTGATTTTATTTATGGGTTGAGAAAAGCAGACACAGGAAAGTTAATGATTGGTAATCAATCAGTCTCTATTGGTGAGACAAATGAGCTTGCTGTAAAAAATAAGAAATTTTTTCTCACATTAGGTTTAATTGAGCTCTTATGTAAAAAAAATCCGCAAGATTACACCACAGACGATCTCGAAAACTATAAAAGAATCTTAGAACTTACTAACGCTCATAAAATTCAGTACGATTCCTCAGAAAAAGTATACCGTAACAAATCTCAGAAATATAATTTAATTATCTCAAAGCTCTTTCCTCCCTTAAACGAGGTGAAACGAAAAAAAGGATCGGGAGTGTTTGTGCCGCAAGCAGAAAAAACATATATATACTGGGACGATCCAAACGAATTAGCAGAAAGATTATTTTTACTCTTGGCAGAGAGCAAAGCTGGTCATACCGGACACGATCGAGAAATTTTAAGTATTGAAGAAGAGTTACGTGAGGCTGGGCATATAAAATGATGAATACCGCGATGGCCAATTCTGAAAATGATGAAACATTTACAGACACAACTGAGAATGTTCCGTTACCGAACGCCGAAAAATACACTTACGTTCTAACTCCTAATTTAGAAAATGAGGAAGATAAAAGTGTTCAACCAAGTAATAAAGCAAATAACTTATCAGAAGATGGAGTATACGCAGCGAAAAACATACATTTGTTGTCCGATCCAACTTCTGATAAAGATGGTGTGACAAAAGAATATGCAGATCAGCACTTAACTCGATTAACTAAAGAAATTGATATGGTGAATGTTCTCGTTACAAATCAAGCGGATAAAATTAAAAATGTTGAATTTGATATGAAAGATATCGACGAAAAATTAACAAAGAAACTGACACAAGATCAGAGTCTTTTAAGTAGCATCAGCAACCGAGTAATTCAGATAGAAAAAAACTTATCGGAGAAGAAAGATAATAGAATGTTTTTAGACACTCTTTCCAGTCTTGAGAAAAACGTTCAAACTATAGAAAATACCTTGCATCTTCTCCCACACGAAACTATTAAAATTCTACCAAATCTTGTTACTGACCTACAACTTATGAAACTAAAACAAACGAGAATCGGAGAAATGGAAGACAAACTTAAACAAATAGACGTTTTACATGAAAACGTTCTAAATTTAGATAAGAAAGTAAAAGAAAATTATGAGAAAATTAGACAAGAAATTACGGGAAGGGATGAGACTTTACAAAAACTTATGTCCATGGAAGAAAAACTTCGATCTATCACAAGCGATCCGAAGTTACGTGAAAGAGATTACGAAAAATATTTAGAATTAGAAACAAAAATTGGAGAGATAGAAAAAAACTTTGAAAGGAATAGTCAAGAACAAGGAAAGTTTAGGGAACAAATGAAGGAAATAACTAATGACTTCAAAACAATTCGAGAAGATTTAGGTTGCCGGACCAAAGTAATGATGGAAATAGCAGAGATAGCACAAAACTCATACGAGAAAGCAGTTGCTATAAAAACTACACTTGAAGGTATTTCCAGCAGATTGCGCAACTTAGAAGTTAAACTATAAAAGGATTTACAATTTAAATTAGTTAAATTAGAAAGGAAAAGTCAATGACAAGTAAGCATGTCTATCGATAAATTTGGGACAAGGTTAGAACGTTCCTTAAAAAAAAACGAAACGATTCGAATACAGACACGAATGGATAAGGTGATGATATTAGATGATGATGATCAATACTCCGCACAGAATAAAAGAATCAAACTTCTAAATGACCCACTCAATGAAAAAGACGTGGTGAATAAATCATGGGTAGAAAGGAATTTTTTGAAACTTCAGAACACCTTTGTGTCGATGGGAATGAAAAGATTATCAGAGCTTGGAGAGCCCCGGCAACGATCTGATGCGGTAACGATGGGTTACGTAGATATGAAGATGACAAAATTTAAAGAGAGCTTTGAAAAAGAAATAAAAGACAAGACGAACGGTATGTTTAATCACTTTGAAGACGAACTCAGAAAAATTAAAATTGAAACGTCTAGTTTGAATACTTTGCTACGTGAGTCTATTAAACACACAAAGGCTGCTTTGACTGAGGAAAAAACAAAATGACAAAAGAAGGTTTAATAGAGGAGTTACATAAATCTGTGAGACGGAACTATCCTCGACGGAAAGTGTTCCTTAAAGGAATCAATGATCTTTGGCAGGCAGATCTCATCGAAATGATTCCTTACGCAAAGGTGAATAAAGACTACAAATACATCCTTATTGTTATAAATGCGTTCACAAAATATGTTTATGCGGAACCTTTAAAAACAAAAACCGGAAAAGATGTCACAGAAGCAATGTCCAAGATACTCAACTCAGTTGAAGAAAAACCAAAGAATCTTCAAACTGATCAAGGATCCGAATTTTACAATAAGCAGTTTCAAGAGCTTATGAAATGTTATGGTATTAACCTTTATAGTGTTTACAGTACAACAAAAGCATGCATTGCAGAAAGAGTCATTCGAACCTTGAAAACAAAATTGTGGAAAACCTTCAGTTTGCAAGGGACCTATCGATGGATAGCAATATTAAATTCAACTGTATATGAATATAACAATACTGTTCATAGAACTATAGGTATGAAACCATCAGAAGTAACAAAGAAAAATGAACAGCTCCTTCTCAATAGAATCAATTCCGTTTCTCGTCCATCCCTAATTAAATCAAAATTTAAACAAGGAGATTTTGTTCGTATCAGTAAGATTAAATCTATCTTTGAAAAAGGTTACACTCCAAACTGGTCTGCTGAGGTTTTCAGAATAAAAAAAGTGCAGTCAACATTTCCAACAACATATCTCCTGGAAGACTTGAATGGTACTTCGATTGAAGGTTGTTTTTATCCGGAAGAGATAAAAAGAACAAAGTTCAAAGATACATATTTGGTTGAGAAAGTTGTAAGGAAAAATAAAAATAAATCATACGTAAAGTGGTGGGGGTTTGACTCGACTCATAACTCATGGATAAATACGAATGATATTCTCTAAAAAGGTAATTCAAGTTTCTAATTCAGTTCGGATACCATTCTGTTCCTCTCACAACCACTTTTTCAATCAATTATACCTGTGCGATTATTAGTGCAAACTCTTCTTTTTGTTTCGTTGATATATCTTTGTCATTACCTTCTTACGTCACTCTTGTCTGTATTTAGACACAAGGAATTCCATGAAATAATTATTTTAGAAAATTGTTTTTACTCTTCACTCTCATTTTTTAGTTTGTGTTTTTTCAAGCAATATCAGCGAACAATCGATAACTATTTGTTCAGATCTGCTCAGTGAGCAATATTATGAATCTTTCCGGAGAAAAGCTCGAGCAGTTATTAATATCTCTTGTCAGTTTCAAAAAGTATTACACAAGTAAATTATCTAATCAAGAACTTGCGGATCTAAATGAATGGATAAAAATTTTACAATTCGTGGAGTATGTTCCTGTTTACAACGAACACTTTGTTATTTGCGCTTATTTTGATGAAAGTTATGTAAGAATACCTAATGTTGCTCAGTTCCCTAATTTATCCTGTGTCTGTCAATCAGTTACTGATATCCTGCGTAAATTCATTAGTTTAAGAAGAAAGTACGGTGTAGACGAGGAATTACAAACATTAATGTTAGGTTTGCATATATAGATACATAAAAATGGATTATGAAGATACTTTACAACTCCTACTTCGAACACTTCAATTTTGGACTATTGTAGAGAAACAAAAAACAATATCGGAAGAAGGACTGGAACAATTACAAGAGGATGTTGATATTGTATGTCAATATTTAGATAGTACGCCAAATGAAAATGGTCATTTTGAGGGTTGTTGTTGTACTCAAAAATTGATAAAAATTGAAGATAAAATCTACTTACCTCAATATAATTTTTTTAATTATCATGAGTTATTTTTACGAAATCAGCTATCAAAAAGCAAAAAAGAAATTTGCAAATGTTCTCGATTCAACTCCGCTCTCTTCCGGATGAAATACTTTGATAAAGTATATGAATGAAAAGGGAAATCCCTGAGATAGTTAGATAGAGCC
>CAMTDV010000507.1:0-19978 GCA_947069175.1 Scalesia atractyloides | reverse complement strand
GAGAGAGTCAGACGCGTTGCAAAGGCTCGGGGTGAGACTTCAAGAAGGGAGACAATACTATGCGAATCACAATAATTCTAATGGAGAATAGGAATCAGAAGCTATGAAAGTTCAACATGACATCAACAAAAATAGGTCCATAGGCCGTGGTAGTGGGCAGTCGATATATAACAAAATGAAGCAAGTGTACCTATCGTATATATAAGTTATGTAATAGTGGTAAGATACCGAGTAACAACTTAATGGACATGATGTCCGTGTGATATTAAAACTCCTCTATCAATATTTAACCAAAAAAAATTCGCTTGTTTTGAAAAGTAAGTTAATAAAAGAAAACAAAAGATAGATAAAGAAAAAGTAGAGAAAATACCAGTTGATTATAGAAATAACTAGTTTACGGCAGGAATTTTCAAAGTTTTTTTCTTCAGGCAAGCTCCAATGAGATACTTATGAAACTATTTTTAAAAAAGGTTTTTAATGTTTACCAAATAGTGTGTGAAATGCTAGATTGAATTAACCGATAACCAGGAGAACCCGAAAACTAGGCATAGACACACATAGGTCAATCTATTCAAATAGCAAGTTAAATTACCAAATTATGAATTTAGGAATTCTAACTAGATTCTTACAGGGTAAACGCGTTTTTAAGATTTACAACCCAAACAAGCTCAGTTTAAACGAAACCCCTAACTATTTTCAGATCCTTTTGAACCAACCCATAATTAGTTCTATTATCCATTACCTATTATGGCTCAAGCCCAATATTAACGATTAATGATCGATAAATAGCTTAGAGATAGAGTAAGTCAATCTAACTGTCCTACCCTCATTGAAAGATCAGTTTAACCTATACAAACGAACTGACACAGATCAATTTTGAATAGGCAATCATAAACTACATAATAAGATGAATCAGAAATCACACAAACATAATCTTTTTCATTCAAAACAAACCATTCAACTAAAGATTCATCACACCTAAACCAGTTACAGTAAAGTAGTTATCCAAACATATTCAAACGGCGTTCAACATCTCACAAACACATTGCACACCTATCCTCTAGTACGATAGAGATTAATAGTATCAAGAACAAAGAGTTAAAAGAACAAACAAACCACAGATACTCACGTGCGCAAAGCAGCTCTTCCTTACTAGACATTCGCGAACACGTGGCTGGGCGCTCATTTACATCCTTACAATCGCCTTTGCGCCGTTTTAGCAAATGCTCACTACTACACCACCTTTAGATTGGTGGAAATTAGCCTCCAATTGAGTTCTCAGTTGTCTTCTTAGCCTCTCTTTACCGTTTTTAGACGTTTCGTTCTACTTTATATGCGTTTTTAATGTTTCGATCTGCGACGTAGGTATACGATCCGTAATTATACAATGAGTAGCATGTGGTACAAACAAGAAACTGGGCCCGCCATATAGGGTTTTCTTTCTGACTCTTCTTTTGATGCTAGCGGTATGACCGTAATATGTCAACAACCCCCGAGTGTACCCTTCTAAGTTTTCTATCGTCTTCATTTTTCCCACCTCTATCGTCACATAAAATTTCCCCACAACTTCACAGCCACTTGTTTGTCTCCCTAAGCAATCTCACATTACATAGCATCAACCACTCATCATAACCTCAACCTCCAAACAAATTGTACTTACAGAACCCCAACTCAACCTCTAAACCATAAAAAAAAAACAAACAACTGTCATCCCAGAAACCTGTTACGAATCCTAATGAAAAGCATTCTCACCAACAAACACTCACAAAGGTCAAGATGTTTATATCCTAAGACAAATCATTTGGTATTGTATTATTTAAACACCAGTAGGACTCCCTGACATACGTTGGTAATTTCATACCGCTCGTACAATGTTCTCTCTTTCTTTTCGGTCATTATTCTTCCGAGATTTTGAGAGCTACTTAAAGAAAAGATTTAAGAATGATCTAAGATAGTCATCACCTCCAATAACCAGCAAGCCACAATATATCATATGCTTTTGAAGCGGAAATCTGTTTCTTTATCCCATTAGCATATCTATCTATTTAATGCATCGTTTGAAAGTTAGGCGGGTTGTGTTAAGTTTTGCGGGTTAGAAGTTGAATTATCTTGTATCAACTACGTTGGCTGCAATCATTGTAATTAGGTTTCCCAACGTTTTCGCCACGAGTTCCACACAGACTCGAAGGAGTTTTATACACTGTCGTCTAGCTAAAACGCGGCTCAACTTGCCGACAGTGAAGCAAATACTAATGGTGATGCTATGTCTGCTCTATGGCTGAAGTAGAGACTCGATAATAAAGAGCTACCATGCGCTGATGAAAAGACGCGTTTAAATCCTTTCAACATGGGGTCTCTCGATCGAGTTCTACGGGTAATACAACCATCCATTAGATATAATGTATGATTATGGAATGTTAAATCTATATCAAGGTAAATGTGAGGACACTCAAAGTATTAAAATTTTGAACAGTCATTGATATCCCTGACGGCATTGAATGACATGCGAGTCCTTCTTCTTCACTCGTTACCAACTCATCCAGGATTAGACATTCAATTGACAAGGTTATACTCTCTTTAGCTTTATGTGGTCTAGTGACACATCGATACTTCTCATCCTTAGTCTAACTTTGTTCATAACTTTGATTATATAACGTTTAGCTTGTTTATAGTTCATCATTTTAATAATAGAAACTAGTGGGTTAATCGCACTCCGTAGCGGGCAACCCTCCCCATTGTTTCAAAACACCGTACAGAGTCCATGGAATGCCACACAATTATAAATCATTAAAGTTTTTCATTATTCCAAAACAATGCAAAAACAACAATATTAGAGTCAAATCAATAAGCCCACCACACACACAATTAGATTCCAAAAATTCTTCTTAATTTGTCCAAAAACCAACTACACAACTAAATTGATCATGCCTTATGACAATGTACTCGACACAGGAACAACTTATGAGGAACCAACATTAAGACTTAACAACCTCAAAGAATGCGAAACCGCAAAACCTTTACACTAAAACCAACGCTACCCCACCTAAAAGTGTTGCTAAATAGTAATTCCATTTCATGTGGTTTTAAAAAAGGTTTACACTAACAATACAATACACCCAATTCGCGCTCCGCGTCGCTAGCTCAAGCCAGAATACACCGCTATTTACCCAAACCATGGTATTAAATTCCAAAAACAGCATGATCTTAAAAAAAACTTACACAAATTGAGAGACGATAGATATTGCGTAGCGTTCAAAAACACCCCAAATAAACATAACCCATCATCCCCATAAAATTGATCTTAATTTACCATAACAAAATGATATGAGTCCTTTAACTTAACATAACATAAAAGAAAAGAAGGTGAGAGCAATGCACGAAGGGATGGCTAATTGAGTGGGAGACCCAAACTCCTATTTTAAGTAAAGAAAAAAAAACAAAATTCCCATTTCAAATTTAACATAATTGGATTGCGATAAAACTTGACATCAAAGAAATCAACAAGGGCCCATGAAAAAGACAATGATTACTGTTGAAGAAGAAAGGGTTCGAATCCTGACAAAATGAAGAACTTTACCCAACCGTCCGCAAGCCACCAACTCCATTCGCACCCTTTTCTAACATCCATGTTGTACATTTCTAAAGTTGGCTTGCCACATACCATTCGACTCAAAACCCTGTGGAATTGTTGCACACATTCTGCTCGCGGTCTCCTTGAATAACCTACTGTATGCGTACAACACTCACGTCCTCTCACAGGACCCCCCACTGCCATAATATCAGTTTGCACATCATCGCAGGTTGATTTCCTTCCACATGAACTCAGTTTCTGTGTGATACCACAATCAACTAATCACGACCGTTCGGGCGGAACCCTTCCAACCCAGCGCACCGACGTGATATTCCATCACTATCATACGTTTATTCCAACTTTCTGCCACTCCTTATGGTTATGGGAGCGTATCCCGACCATTCTATTTTCGCTGGTGTTCTTCGCGCTAATCTGATTATGGTTGTGTGGAACAAAATTGGTAAACCAAGGGGATCCAAAGAAACATATAAAAAAGTTAAGTATGTGGCCAAAGTGAGAGAATCAGAATATCACCGACACAAAAGAAGTGGATGTTACTATAATAATACACAAAGGATTTAAATCAGATAGAAATTTCACAGTTTAAAGGTCAAGATCCAAGCCTCATAATGCGAATGCAAGACCATATGCTTAAGAGATCTGTATGCAATGCAATGATTTTTTGAACCATAAAAACTAAGCAGAAAACTTTTAAGATATAAAAAAATTAAAATTGTGAGTGAGATTATATTAAAGATGACATCTATTTTTTCACAAATTGAATTGATTTTATACCCAAGTTATAATGAGTTTCCATAACATTTATTAGAGTGTTCAAAATATGAAATTTGGATTGAAGTGATTTTTTTTACCAAAACAAAGATAAAACTTGAAGTTTACTCTTTATGGTTTTGTGTGTTAAGATAAACTCTTATGGAACATTTTAGCATGTTACTCTTCCATGATGTTTTAATTTAATTATAATAAAGTTACGTTCGTTTATAGTTCATTTCTTTTAATATTTCGAATACACCAAAGATGAAATTAGAATAAAGATTCTACAATTTTATGGACAAGATCAACTCAATAACAACATGCCAAGCTTCATATGCATGTGATGACTTATACGTGTTTATTTTTTAACTTAATAAAAATACATAAACAGTGTAATTGAAGATAATAAAATTAAAGTTGTTAGAAATATTATACTAACGATTACATTATTTTTTTTCATTTGGGAGAATGATTTTATCCCCAATTTTATCAAAAGATCTAGTGGTTTTTCTAAGATTTATAAGAGTATATAAAAGTTCTCCTAGTAATGCTTCAAATCAGTCCATGATCTTTCACCATCATATCCCCAGAATTCGTCAAAGCGATCATTCACCGTCTCCCATCATGGTCCAACCGCCGACGATCAACCTTCTGCGGCACTCTTTTTAAGGTATTAGATCTTCCCCCAAACGACCAAAACCTTCTGCAAGACCCGTCTTCCGTAATCATCCATTTTTATCGACAGACGAAACAAGGAAAACGCGTCCTTTAAAATTCTCCAACAACTCAGGTGAACCCTTCCTTTCATATTCAACTCGATGAACTCTTTCAAACCGATTTACCCAGCTTTGTCGGCATCCACCTCCGTGATCATGCTCCGCTAACTCCTTATGTGTTATTCACATCGATGACCCAATTTTCCCATTCCATCAGACCCACTCCAACACCTTGACTTTCCAGTAATCTTAATAAACATCAAAATCTTTGAACACTTGCTCCCACTCGTCATCAATGTGCATAAGAGAAACAAAACGAGCTTACATTGTGGTTGATCTTTTCCAGTCTTCTTCATTTTCCGATTGAGAAGAGTATTAGTAAAACTTATGATTGATTTTCATCTATGTTGTAAATTCAAAATCGCTATTATAATAAAAAACAAAATTCAAGAAAAAAATCATATACATTAATGAAAAGAATATCACCATATGTGTATTAAAATTTTATTACGATTATTATTAAAATCAGTTACAAATTATATGTCTTACGCAAATTTATAAACTTTATGTTTAATATTGATATATATATCAATTAAAGTTTATATACACTATAAATAATCTGAGTAATTAAAGTTTAAACATGATGCATGTAGAAATATTACTAAAAGTGATTAAATAATATAGAGTTGATAAATTAAAATGTTAAACTATTTTAATCAATCAAACTTTTCTAAATTCAACTCTTATAGACATCGGATGTTGTTTTATTATTGATTTTCCATACTTAATTATTTTATGATTATACAATCTCTATTACTATCACAAAACCTAATTTTGATATTCACACATTTCTCAATCCATCTTTTTGATGGTTCGTTAAGAAACTAACTGTTTAGCTTAGATAGTAACAATAAAATTGACACAGAACACAACCGAGTTTTAAGGATAAAAAACACTAATACTACCTAACACAACGTATCTAGGTAACCGTATATCTCAGTCCCATTATAAATCCTAGGTAAAGTACCTGAAAGTATCAATCCGTGGACACTAGGTTTATTAACCAATCTCGTTTCGTAATATCTAACCTATGTAAACTTATAAAGATCAGAAAACACTAAACAACCTAGTTAATTAAGCTTAGAAATAGTTTATGAGAAAACAACCGTTAGTTCAGAATCATTTTAATTACCTTTTGCAAAACAGTTGATTATGGTTCTTATGAAAGCTCACAATGGTTGGCACCAGTGGTGAGGGTGTATGTTAAAAAGCCTAGAGCTGCTCAGTTAGCTCCATGTCCCAAAATAACCAAGCTGATAGATCACACCTATCCCTCTGTTTTCTAAGTAACTAAGTTATTTACTAATCCCTTGTGAATCTAAGATCTCTTATATTGTTCTACGCCAACCACAGATTTAACGAACCGAACGAATTACTATCTAGGATAGTCCAATTTTAAAGCAAACCCTTATCTAGTTTCCAACCTTTTTAAATCAGATTCTTCCCTATGTGGGAACCCATAGGAATTAAGAACACCCAAACAAGTTTGTTACCTAGCTAAACATCCAACCCTAGACTAACAATCAATAAATCGGCTTACAGAATAAAACAAAGCAGATCTAGCATACAAACATCATGAAAGATCCTAAAAATATCCGCATAAACTCATATGAACATCATACTCACATACAAAATTACACTATCACCGAATTCATAAGCCAAACCTTACTAAAACACACTTTCGTAACAAAATTTACCATTTAATGTAAAGTAACAAGAATCATCCTAACCGTAACCAGCTATGGTGGTGGTTAGCTACCTAATATAAACAAAGCAAAGCTAATAAATTCACTAAAACATGATTGAAATCAACAGGAAACGATAATATACGAAGGGTCCTCAATTCATAAGGATCGATCTAACTATCTCTCGACCTCCCATATGCTATTCATCCTTGATCGTCCTCCCGAATGATCCCGATCTTGAATCCTTGTTCTTCAGTAACACCTTTTTGTAACGCCCCAAAATTGAAATATTTAATTCACTAGTATATATCCTTGTGTTATAACATGAATTCAAATATTAACTAAGGCTATTTGACCAAGTTTAATAATTAGTCATATATAATGAGAAGAAATAAAACTTGGCGGTGCAATTAGAACTAATAAACAAACAAGAAGGTAAATGGAGTTTGGGTGAATTTTTCCACTAAATAAAAATGTGCAGGGATGTGTATGTGTGGGTGGAAATAGTTTCAACACATATAAAAAAAGTGAAGGAGGGCTCCTCTCAAACACCCAAACAATTCAAAATGGAAGAGGAAATTGAACTCAATCTCACATGCATGAGTTGAATTTCTTTATCACCAAACCCTAACAGATCAAGTGGTAAGTTATAGAATTTGATTTAATGGTTTGATTAAAATGGTGTGGTATTCAATCTTTTGATCTTGTATTATAATTTAGCATGAAGGCGTGTTAGAATCTCCTAATAAGAACATGGGTATGAAAAACGATTATTAAGTAATTTCACTGTTTGGAGAATGAAACCCACTTTCTATGTGAAGATGATGATATAGGTGAATCAACCCCAGGTCTAATACTTGTGCGATTTAGATATAGGATGTTTGTTTAGAATGAGTTATTGTTTAGATATGAGAATGATATTGATTTATTTGAGATTAGTTGGGTTGATGAATGAACGCAAGGAGTACGATTATAAGCATGAGATACGTTATACACTACCTTGAAAAGTATAACGACACCCCCAAGTGTTTGATGAAATCACTCTTTAATTTAGGTTCAATGTAAAAATTAAATGACTAAAACAATGGATGGAACATGTGTAGAATGTGATAATGACATATCGATGATAAATAAACATGAAATGTAATGTATGTAAGAATAATTCCATCAGAAGGTGTATGATGGTAGTTGGTTATTGGTAGGAACATGCATAGGAACTTGTACACTATGTGCATGAAGGTATGATACACCCCAATGTCTTTAGTTATTTCGTAGCTGAGATCAAGAGGTGAAATAGTTTCATTGTGTGGGGGGAGGGGACATGTGATTACTAGTAAGGAAAAGTTATGATCATGTTAAATTAGCAAGTCTTAGAATCATGTTGTCAATCGAGAAATCAAAGAAAATACTAGTATGTGAATGCATATAAATGATTTAAGTGTGTAACTGAGTTGATTCACGTGGATGTATGATTCATACAACATGAGTATGAAGTATTGTCAACGGCCCCCGACCCCTACCCTGTGAGCGGCTTGCCCGAGACATCAAGTGGTACCTCGGTGTTTTGTTAATTTGGCAGCGGGGAAAAAAAAAAAAAAAAAAAAAAAATTATCACCCAGGTAACGATGTCAGGAACAATAAAATCAGAGTTTTATCAAACACCAAAGTTTTTAATATTAAACAAACTGGGAAGAAACCCATATTCCATAATAAGTTTTTATAGGGATAAACCCTAATTTAACAAAAACAGAAGTTCTTCATTTAATTCAGGTAATCATAGCCACTTATTTAAGCCTTCAAGCTCCATAGTTTGGCTTTCAATGACTTTCACAACAAGTTCACCTCGACACCGCGTTTTAAAAACATTCTGGTTCAGTTAAAAATCACTGGAGAGTCTACATCTCCGTTTAATTTTATGTTATAAAACGACGACATGGGTTATATTTCAACATTATCAAGGGTAATTACATTGCTTTTATCTAACAAAAACTCAATCATATTTGTTCACGTTGGCATTACAATACTGTGGTCATACATCTATTGCTAACTCGTTGTAATAGTGAACGCTGGACTCAGTAGTGTTTACAGAACCCCACAACCGGTATATGAGCAGATTACAAAAACTTAATCACTGTAAATACAACTCGAAAAACATGTAGTTCTTTGTAAAAAAGCATTTGAGAAAAAGAGAATGACTCCTTATTGCGTGGATTAATGTTTTTAACTATAATCTTCCTGGTGCTATTTTCTGGTTTTCCTAATTAAATTATAATGCTACAAGTGTTAGTGTCAATAACCCAACTTAAACATGAATGATACTTCCCGAGACAAAACCCCAACGTAGTTAACAAAGCATAGCCTTATAACGGTGCATTCTTTGGCATCCATTGCTGGATTTTTAAGATCAAATCGGCAAGGTATCCAATCAGTGATTAGGGTTAACACACTTACAACAGGGCAATGCATCGCAGGGTTTAGGGTTTAGGGGGTATCGCAAAGAAATGATATACAAGAGTTTATACGAACGTTATGATTTCGTGATTTTGAGCAACATGCTTCTCCAACGCAGCCTTCTTATACCAATTTTGACACACTCCCGCGCTCGCGCCAGCCCCCTTGGACTCCCTTGCGTGCGCGGCGGAAGCCTATATTGCCTAAAGACAGCAATGTGCATGCATAGCTAGCTTCGCCAGACATCGTGTTTTCATAAGCCACCGTGTCCTCTAGTACTCTCCCGCGCGTCGCGGGAGATGCCAATGGTTTCTGGCACATGTCCCTAGGGATGTTCCTGCTGAAAAAAGTTTTTCGTTTTTCCGCGCGGGTCTCGTGCGTAGTAATCTGAGGCTTCGTTATGGATTGTTTTAGGTATTTGGAGAGTTGTTACATCCTCCCTACCTTGTTTTTTAAATCTCGTACCTCGAGATTTAACTGGAATAAAGTAAGGATACTTTTGGCTTCATTTCTGATTCCCATTTTCCATGTATTTCTGGTCCCATTCTGTGCTTGAAATTCCAATTTACATTGACCTTATTAGCCTTTTATGCTTCAGTTCTTGGTCTTTCTATCTTCAATTATAGCCCTTTCAACAATTTCAGCTTCTCATTTACATGCTACACTTAGGGGGTACTAATATAATTATCCATACGTCTAGAACATTCTCTTGTCATAGTTACATACATGAAAATACATCATGTACTTGAGTACTCCTCCTGCCTTTCTTCTTCATGGTTCCCGCGGATACGTCGCTGGTCAGCTGGAATAGCGACTGGTCACCAAAGCGTTTTGATGATTTTTGAAAGGTCCAACATACCCATGGCTTAACTTTCCTCGTTTACCAAATCTGACAATTCCCTTTCCAATGTAAAAATTTTTTAGCAAATACTTTTATCTCCTACCTGAAAATTCCAAAGGCTTTCGAGACGATGATCTGCATAACTCTTTTGGCGATCTCGGGCTGTTTTCCAGTCTTTCCTTGACTTGAATTACTTTGTCAGTTGTTTCTTCTACAATCTCCTGTCCTGACTATTGTTTTTTTCCCCTGATTTCTGCCCAGCCAAAGGTGTTTCGGCATTTTCGTCTGTAAGTGCTTGCAAATGGTGCAGCATTAAATGCTTGGTATGATAACTTTGTGTAACAAAATTAATTAATGGTAAATAGACGACCAACTTCTCCCAAGTCCATTACACAGCTCGAGCAGTCTTCAAATGTCTAATCGCCTTTTTCACTTTGTCCATCTGTTTGCAGGATGCATAAGATCTGTACTTAAATTAAATCGAGCTCCCATAGCTTTTTTGAAAACTTGTCCAAAAATGAGGAAGTTAAATCGACTATCTCTGTCGACCAATAACCAATAATAAAGATTCCCATGTAGTGAAACTATTCATCTACAATACAACTTAGCTAATCGGATCCATACCAGGAAGTTTCTTTTCATGGGGTAACGAAATGTGCAGATTTTCGTTAGTCTGTCCACAATCACCCAATTGTGTCGTTACCTTTTCGCGTCTTGGTAGTTTTTGGGTAACAAAATCCCATTGTTATCAATTCTCATTCCAAACGGCATTTCTAATTGCTGGAGTAAGCCTGAAGGTATTTCAGTATGTTCAGCTTAATATGTGAGCAAGTTAAACCACTGTAGAAATATAACTTGCAATGTCCTTTTTCATTTCCTATCCACCAATAATTTTTTCTTTAAATCTTGATACATCTTGTTGCTTTTCCCAGATGCAACGTATATGTGGAGTTTATGAGCGTCTTCAAAAATTCTGCTCGTAAATTCCTTGGATAGGTACCCAAATTCTTTTCTTATGGAAGCTCCATATTCCATCTTCCTTGTTCTAATTCTTTTATCATTCCATTCATTCCCTCAGAATCACCCTATAGCTATCTCTGTTCTTTCTTTAATGTCCTACTTAAATCTATCTGCAGATTTAATCTGATAGCACGTACTCATTTTGGCTTCTCATGATACTTTCGACTTAGAGCATCAGCTGCTACATTTAGACCTTCATCCTTCGTGATTATTGCAATATCACAATCGGAATCACTGAGGAATTTACCATCCATCCCGTCTTTGCCTCATGTTTAATTCCCTTTTGCCCAAAAATATCTTAAAACTTTATGACTAGCATAGATAAACCTCTCTGAAACAGCAGATACCATACCCTAACCCAAACCCTTGAAACCTACACTCGACTAAAGACAATAATGCGCGACTGCAGACAATACACATCCCAATCCTCCGCGGACAATTGAGAGCAAAAACACTCTACTCACTTCATAACACGCCACTAAACTCAACAACCTTATCTCAAACCATCAAAACTCATAATCCACGTCGATCCACCATATCTCCCAAAAATTCAATCTCTCCCGAATATAAGAATCTCTTCCTCTGATAGCGATATGCACGAATATTCAACAATACACACTCACTCTGCGAACTCGATAACAATCTACTCTAATCTCACAACTTAGCCTTTTAGACATAAGTCTAAGCAACAATATTTAACCAATTCTCCGGATCTCTTAGATTCTCTACCGATCTCTCTCAAATTGAATATCCGTTACTCTCCCTCTCCACTCTAAATCTTTCACATGACATAACAACATCTTGCGCTCAAATCCTGAAAACGCGAGACACAAAAACAACAATCTATACAAAAATTTCTCTCACAGCCAATCTCCAACATAAACAGAGCGACAGTAACAACCTAGTCTCTCTACATGCCTAGATCTTTCTAGTGGGAATCGATCATAAATTTACCCGCTATCTATCTCAATCTAAGCGAGTTAGTATTGTCCAAGAAATTGGTACCTCTTGCAAACCTAAGTCACATTTTGAGAATTTAGCGTATAGCTTTTCCGTTCTCAACAGGGTCAGAAGTGGCTCTACAAACCTCTCAGTTCCTCCACTCTCTTCCTTAATCTTTGAAAAAACTACCTGATAAAAATCACCTGAGCGTGATCCTATATAGACCAGCATACCAATCTAAATAACACAAATGCCATTTCCAAGCTCCAGAGTCCACTTCATCATACGTAATACCGTAATTATATCAATGCAAATCCATGCTAGAGAGCATGGCAAGACACTCATTAACAAAACCACCCTCCTAACTACACTCTATGAAGAGAGCCGCCGATCTAATCGAGTCTACACCGCATTTGAGTCCACATACAATGATTCTCTCTTCACTGAAGCGGAAACCATAAAATCGAATCGACACAATGAACGAAATCCGTGTGACAAGAAGTTGAGCAAATAAATTCAATCGAGCTCTCAGTACTAGGCGATTATAGCAGCGCGAAATACACTAACACCCGCAAATATCTAAATAAAGCCTAATCGCGAAAATACATATTCATCATTCAAAGTACGCATCATGCTAATGAATGTTCTCTCACTAACAATCACAAAAAACATAGACAAACAGTCCATTCGAGGCTCGTAAAAGTCAACAATATCTACACAATATGAGCTCGACCACTAAGAACCACAACTAAAATGATTTAGAAAGACTCAGATTGTCCTTCGTGATAACCAAAACAAAAACCTTATTCTAGTTCCTGAACATAAGAATCTGAAATACCAAGCGAGAAGCTATAAGGACTAATCTCTAAACTAAGAAGCCTCTTAAATCAGAGAGCGAAGATCATAAAAAGAAATATAATAAAAAGTTATAAATAAGTGTCCGATTTTCTCTCTCTCCTACAGCGAAGGTAATCTTATGAAGCAGAGCGCTAATCTCTAGACAAAAAGACGAAAAAAAATTCTCCAGACCCTTATACTATAAGGCGACGCGAGGTCAAAAAAGCCTATCAACAGCTAAGTATAAATACAATAGAATTAATTAATATTATCACAATCTATCTCTCAATCTCTAGTCTCCAGTTAAGCTCGTCATCGGATTCTCGCTACATTTAAGATAGAGCGTACCGGTAAAGGCGACAGTACCGAAGAGACTTAACTCGTCACAGAACATCAAATACAGTAAATAAAAGAAATGATCACACTATCTTCTAAAGAGCCAGCGGACCGCTGATTTATCGATGCTTATCAGCCACATTGACGACGCAAAATAAAGAGGAGGAGCGCACATTGCGAGAGAGAGTCAGGCAGTGATCTCCTACAAAACTCTGGAAAAGTAGAAGATAAGCGTCTGCGAGGTCTTAGCATACACACTGATTGATTGATCGTAAACAAACAGATTGACCACTCGCTCACTATGTCTATAAAGCGCTACTTGTATTAGTATACAAAAAAATAAATGCTATAATAGAAAAGTTAATATGACAAAGCCTACGAGAAGTAATCGAGGAAAGAACAATAGAGAAATCTCTGGCAAAAAATAAGATCCCATGTGTTACACTGTAATAAAACACTTCTATCACGATCAAACATACCGGCACTAAATCATCATATTGAGCGACGTTCATATATCATGAAGCGAGTATATCTATAAGAGTACTAAGGCTATGCGATAAATTGTAAGAATGATTAACGTAAGTAATTAAAAAAAAGTGCGAGTACACAGACAGAAGATACGATAAGATGACACATACTCAACAGACTACGGACATAAGGAAAGACATGAACTAGGTAAAGTCTTTGAAGCTCGAATGATAATGTAAAGGTTAACATGATCTACTAAGAGTGTAATAGCTGCGAGATAAACATTAGACGAAATAAAAATTAAAAACTGATAGAAAGCACAACACAGAGTGTTTATAGGAGGAAGCAATCAGTATTCATGTTTTAGGAGCGTGCTGAGATTGTTAATATAATTAAAAGAGAGAGCTAAGAGATAAAGTACAAGGGTATATAAGACAAAAGAGATGATACTCTCTGGAAAAGATATAGTGATAATGCATAGATCTCTATCTTATAACTGGCTTGGAGCGATCTAGACGAAGAGAGAATAAGAAGAACCAAAAAATATAGATGAGAAATACTATTAGATGCTTATATAGATAACGAAATTAAAAGTAAGAATAGAGAGTTCTGACATATCAACCCAGGTAGGGTCTAAACAACTCTGAAACTTAAAAACGGAAAAAATTAATAAAACTAAATGACAGCGCTATAGCAGTTTACTGGTCTCTCTATGAATAAAAAGAGGCGGTCACCTCTTGCAAAATATTTAGCTGTTGAATAATTTTATGGAATGGGGGGGGTTGTAGGGGAGAGGGGAAGGCAGTTGTGTAGATAGGTAAGGGGGAGAACATTGTGTAGAAGATATGGTGTGGGAATGGGAAGATTATTGATGATGAAAAAAGTAAAGGTGGGGAAGTTTTGTTTGACAGTGGAAATGTAAACGGAAGACATTATGTTTAAAAACTGAAATAGAGGTGAAGAAATGATAATGCTCATTTATTACGTTAGAAGAAAAAAAGTATGTTACTGTTAGAGGAGGGATTATAAACGGGGAGTTGGGATTACAGTGGTGGGGGTGAAGTAATTAGGTATTGGGGTGTGGATTGATAGTAATGAAGCTTAAATGTGGTTGGGGGAGAAGGAGGGAAATTGGTAGAGAAAAGGTCGATATTAATTAACAAGATTGGTAATAAATAATTAAGTCTGGGGGATGGATTGGATGTAATAGGATGGAATAGTCAATTAAATTTGTATATATTCACGAAAATTTAACAAAAGCAGTTTGATGTGTTGAAGTGGGTATGATTTAGGGGCAGCTTTTAGGGAGGAGTCATATAGTTCATGTCAACAACTGCCTTAAAAGTATTCATTCCATATTATAGAACTTGTTACTCTCCCTTTTGACTGAATGCTTTCGTCTTTGAAAAGATTGGAAGCATACATTATCTTATCTTCTTCAGCACATTTACTAATAGTTAATACTGCTTCAGTCTTTTCTAGCCAGCGCAAAGCTGCAATGGCTCCTTCATTACCCAGAGAATTCAATTGGTTTACAGGACAAGAATTCTTATAGAACAACCATGAAATGATGGTTTTCTTTGTTTTAGGAGATGGAGCTTTGACAACATGTCGTTATCTCCATTGACAGCTGTGACTAGGTTCAGGTGAGTACTTTACTAGCCTAATAGTATTACTGTTGGTTTTCAAGCGCAGGATTCCTTAATAGCATTAATAATAAATGGCATGGCATCAATTATTCCTTGAGCTACTAGATGTTCTACAGACTCTTTATCCACGTGATTTCCGTTATCGTTATTATTCTGATCCTGTATAAATCATACATTCGTTCGACCATCTGAATTGCAAAACATTATCAAATATTAATATCACAGAAAGAAAATAATTATAGCAAATTTTCCCAAACACATTTGATCAAAATCGTCGAACATTGCGACTTTCTACTCTTTTTATATATATGCATCAGTACAAGCTATTACAATTATATAAGTCGATATTTTACATTATGCGTCGTTATATATATATATAATATAATATATAATATATATGATATGTGTGATGTGTGTGTGTTGTGATATTTATATTATGTATTATATACCTTACATATCGTTTTTTTCAATATAATATAAATATATCATATATATATTTAATATGTTTGTTGTTTTTAGAAATGCCCATCCCTCTCGTCGTACTTCTAGACGAGGTTTCTCCTATGGTGCGTATTCGGGTTCCTTCGTTTATAAGTTCTTCGCCATAGTGACGAAGTTCTGCTATGGGTCCATTAGTGGGTGCATCTCGGGTCTGGGTTCTATTGGTGGAAGATATGGATTATTTAATAAATTTTGGAATGCCCAATCATTTGATATCCATTGTTCCAGGGCATTTGGTGCTGGTGCAGGAAACCTAGGGATTTCTCCTGGGTTGAATGCGGGTATTTGGCTGTTGGTTTACTAGGTTGGGTTCTGGGTACATTGGTATGGGTGCTATTGGTTGCTCTGGTTGAAATAGTGGAAATAGTGGTTCAGGGTTTGCAAGTAAGTTCAGGTTTAGCTGGTCTCCTGTTGGTTGGAAAAGATCACAATTTGCCAGTCTCCGATCCAATTCTTCCCACAGTAGGGTGGTAACATTTATCTGAGCTGGTCCTTCTGGTAGGGTTATGGTTGCTTCTTGGTTTCTCTTTTTCCTTCATTTTTCCTTTTTCTCTTTATTAAACCATCCACGTTTCTTTGGTGGAAAAGTTTCAATTGATTTGGCTCGGAAAACAAAAGATCCTTCGGTTTCGGCTTCGTATCCTGAGGTGGCTCCAGATGGTTCTTCCCCCATATCCGAATCAGCCAGGTGGAGAAAAGCATTGGATACACTTTTATCACTCATGTTGCGGACATCATAAATTGTTAAAATAACATAGAAATTTAAATCATATATTTTGAAGTTTATTTTCACAGATATCATTCATAAGTTAATTACACAAAATTCCTAACATTAATGTTTAAGTTTAGGTATTAGAGGAACACCTAAATAGCTTAAACCAGTGGCTCTGATACCACCTTCTGTCACGGCCCCCGACCCCATACCCTGTGAGCGGTTTGCCGCGAGACAGTCAAGTGGTACCGGTGTTTATTAATATGGCAGCGGAAATTATCATCAGGATCGATGTTAGGAAAATAAATTCAGAGTTTATCAAACACCAAAGTTTTAATATTAAACAAATGGATAAACCCATATTCCATTAGAATGTTTTATAGGGATAAACCCTAATTAACAAAAACATAAGTTCTTCATTTATTCAGGTAATCATAGCCACTTTATTTAAGCCTTCATGCTCCATAGTTGGCTTCTATGACTTTCACAACAAGTTACCTGAAACGCGTTTTAAAAACATTTTGGTCAGTTAAAAATACTGGTGAGTTCATTCGTTTTTATAAAAAGACACATGGTTATATTTCACAGTATCAAGGGTAATTACATTGCTTTTATCTAACAAAAACTCAATCAGTATTTGTCACGTTGGCAGTTACAATGACTGTGGTCATACCACTATTGGCTAACTCTTTGTCTAATAGTGACGCTGGACTCAGTAGTGTATACAGAACCCCACATACCGGTAGTAATTGCAGATTAGCAAAAACTTAATCACTGTAAATACAACTCGAAAACATTTAGGGTTTTGTAAAAGCATTTGAGAAAAAGAGAATGACTCATATTGTGGATTTAGGTTTTTAACTTTAAAGCTTCCTGGTGCTATTTCTGGTTTCCTAATAAAATTATAATGCAACATGTGTTAGTGCAATAACCCAACTTAACATGAATGATACTTCCCGAGACAAAACCCCAACGTAGTTAACAAAGCATAGCCTTATTAACGGGCATTACTTTGGCATCCGTTGCTGGATTTTAGATCAATCAGGCAGACTATCAAATCAGTGATTAGGGTTAAACACTTACAATAGGGCAATGCTTCACATGTTTAGGGGTTTAGGGGGGTATCGGCAAAGAAATGATGATACAGAGTTTATATGAACGATTTTTGATTTTCGATTTTGAGCAACAGCTTCTGTCCCACGGCTGCCTTCTTATACCCAATTTTGACACCTCCCGCGCGTTTGCGCCAGCCTCCTGGGACTCCCTCGCGTGGCGTGGGGAAGCCTATATTGCCTAGACAGGCTACGTTACATGCATAGCTTCGCCTGACGCTGTGTTCAGAAGCCACGTGTCCTGGTACTCTCCCGCGCGTCGTGGGAGATGCCATGGTTTATGGCGCGTGTCGCCTAGGATGTCCTGCTGAAAATTTTTCATTTCTCGCGTCGGGTCTCGCTGCGTGTATCTGGGGCTTCGATTGTGGATTGTTTTAGGTTATTTTGGAGAGTTCTTACAAGTATGTATGGTATGGTGGTTATGCGCTAACATGTCAAGATGAATGTATGTGTCTAAATGGAAGATAGCATGCTTGATAGTTGACTTTCTGAAAAGTCAACATGGTATGAATAACCTTTGGGGTGGTTTCTCCGTGGACAATGCCACCTTAAATCGTTTTTTTAGTCTTCATCATTTACTCCCCTTTCTTTTAGTAGGCGCCAGTCTTCCTCATCTGGCCGCATTGCATCAATTTGGATCAAATAATCCATTGGGGTACATTCAGAGATGGATAAAATTGCTTCTTACCCTTATTTTTATGTAAAGGATCTAGTAGGTTGGGTAGCTTTTGCTATCTTTTCTTCCATTTTTATTTTTTATGCTCCTAATGTTTTGGGGCATCCCGACAATTATATACCTGCTAATCCGATGCCCACCCCGCCTCATATGGTTAAACTTCCTAACACGATTGTGAAATTAAGAGATCATGTGAGTACTTGTTAGATTTTTATGCGACATACAAGGTGGTAAGTCGAATTGATTATGTTATGAATAATGTGGTAGCGAATCTATGTCTTATGCATGTTAGTGAAAGATGGACTAATGATGTCAATGTAACTGGGAGTTGGAAATGAATGTTAATATGGGTGATTGTGCATACTAACAATGTTATGGGCGTGATGGCATGAATGGTTAGGAATCATATTAGCTTGAACCTGAGCATGGAGGGCTAACGGGTCAAGAGGAGGCAAGGAAGCGATTACGAATACGGACGCTTAAGGTAAGTGATTCCCGAACTTAATTCTTGTTGTGCAATGTTGTTTCAATTATAGGGAGGTTGTGAATCATGAAAGGATGGCAAGTGATGGAAGGACTAAGGCGAGAAAGGTCGCTTTGGACCATAGGTAGTTTACTCATAGTTGAAAGTGTTTGGTAAAAAAAAACCCAAACGGGTCAAAGGTTAGAAAGTATGTGTCAAGGTGTGGAGATTGGATGTAGGGGCATGGGTGTTAGTGTTAGAATGATTGGGGGCTTGGAAAAATGTTATTTTATGTTTTGGGACGTTTGGGGTGCACGAACGGGAGTCGAAACGGTGAAAATAATAAAAAACGGACAGCAGGTTTGCAAAGGGACGTCGCCGATGCCGCTATCAGCGTCACTGACGCTGGTGGGTTTTGGCCGACGCCCTATGTTGCTGTCTACGCCCCTGTCGGCGCAGTTTAGTCCGTTTCTTCGTTTCCTTCGATTCCCAAGCCCCATAAACCCATTCCTAAGCCCCGTTGAGACCCCCGACATGCACCCTAACCTTGCCAAATAGTTTATGTGAGGTATGGGTGAGTATGGAACCCGTTATTAAGCTTCTGAAATACAACCCAAACTTAACAAAGAGTTTCTATGAACTACGGGTAAGAAGGGAACTTGCTTGTGGGTATGATCATGAGGATGAAATAGGTAGTTTATACATGTAGGTATAGATTTGATTGTATGTAAATAATCGGAACTCGTAGGTGGTATGACTATGAACGCGTAAGTATGGAAATTTATGTGTATGTGATTTACATGTATAGACGTGTGTGTTTTTGGACTTGCATGTAATATTGTGTAAGATGAAAATTGTAAGTATGTGTACGAATAGAAGGGTGTGTATGCATGAAATTGGAATGTAATTATATGCACGAACGAATGAGACTTGTATATGCGTATATGTGGACTTGTTCATATGAATGAAATCTAAAGATGCTAACAGTTTTCTATTGAGAATGAAATGGAAGTACATGTATACTAAAAAATGGAAGTTGAAGGTTTGGCACTGAAATCCAACGATGGTGTTCGAATGGATAGACAGATGGATTAACATAAGCGAAAGAATGAGACGTTGACGCCTAATTATGCATGTTTAAAAACTTATGTGTGATGTCACCGA
>CAMTDV010000505.1:0-18840 GCA_947069175.1 Scalesia atractyloides | reverse complement strand
TTAAATTTAAAATTTAAAAAAATAAAAATTAAAAAAATATTTGCTTTTGCGTTGACCGTTCCCCTTTTGCCCGGGTTTTTTTGTTTTGCCCCGGGGGGACTCAACCCGAGACCCCCGTCGCGTGCACCCTCCCCCAACTGACTCGTGCTCCCCAAAATAATTTGTTTTTTTTTATTTTTATATACAATTCAGTTTTAAAATTTTTTTTTTTTAAAAAAGGGATTTTAATTAAAACCCGGGGGTGCTTCAACGGGTCTCGAACCCGGGACCTTGCTTTAACGTTAAACAGCCACCGCGGCGGTGTCTAACTTTTTTAACGATTTTTATTATACTTAAAACAAGGGGCAAAAGGACCCGGTTCTTAAAAAAAAAACATTTTTTTTACGGGCTACTGTGCAAGGATCGAACGGGGGGCTTGAATGTATTGCACCAGTCCCCCGCGGGCTTTGTTAACCCGAATAATATTAGATTTTTTAAATTTATAATCCCTATTTCGTTTTTCTTTACCAATTACTTTTACATTTCTCTATTGTTTTTGTTTAATTTGATTGACCAAAAATTAACAAAAATATGAAAGGCAGAGCGATTTTTAACTAAACTGGGGGGGAACATTTTTCTCAAATCCCGGAATGTGGGGTCTGTTTTTCGGATTTTTGACTGAAACAAATAAATTAACTTTTTTATTAATAATGAGGAATTTAAGTTTTAAGCAAGATTTTTTAAAATTTAAAGTTATACCTTTTTTTAGGGGAATATAAAAAATTTTCAAAATTTTCCAGCGAGCGGGAATTACCGATATCGGTCTAAATTGATTCCGTTTTAAGGGGTTTTGGTTTCAATATTAACAATTGTAGACAAAAAGGATTGGAACTTAGATTTATGGAAAACAGGTTTTCGGCGAAAGTCCGGGGGAGCCAAAAGCTTCTCCGGGGGACTGAAGTTGTGCGAAAAGAAATTGAAAGTTTGCAAAGGGTTTTAGTCGGAGGGGGGACAATGATTGAAGAATTGGAATTGAAATTTTTGGTTTTTAAAACCTTCCTTTGAATTAAAAATTTTTAAAAAAAAAATTGATTATTTCGGGTGTAGGGTTAAATCGGAAACCCGAAAATCAAACGTCTTTGGACTTCGGGGCCGATTTGGTTACAGTTGGGGAACCAGCTTGATTTTCATTGACTAAAAACTTAATTTTTCCCCCACTTTTTTAGAAAACAACAAAGGGGGAGTGGGTTTTATGTGGTGGAAAGCTTTGGTTTAAAACCCCTGACCCGGGTTCGAGTCCCCAGCCTCATTTTTTTTTTAAATTTTTTTTTTTTACTTTTTTCAATTTAAAACTTTTGTAGTTTAGTTTGTTTTAAAATTATGCCCCTCGTTAAAAAAAAAATGGGCATAAATACCAAGAGCTTTAAACTTAATTTTGATTAAAACGGGGGGGTTTTTTGGAAAACCCTTTTTTACAAATGTTACGTTCCCCCTCTTTTGGAATTTCGTCCCAAATTTAAAGTAGTTATAGGGAAAAAATGGGGTCGGTTTAGTCTTCACTTCCCAAAAAAACAGGTCCCCGTTTTGACCCCCCGCCCCCAAAATTGGAATAACTTGTGAAGAGTTTTTCCCGAAGTCCATGTCCTACTGGGCTTTCAAAAAAATGCTAGTTTTACCCCAAATTAATATCTTCCAAGGAATATAGGCTCATCCCGAGGGACTTTTTTAAGTTTGTGGGGAAAGGGATGAACCTTTTGATTCTTTTTTAAAACAAGCTTGTTGCAAGGTCCACTTTTGGATTTAAAGGTCCTACTAGCGTTGCTAGCTTCCCTTTTTGCCAAAACGAACTCCCCCTTCCATGAAACTTTTAAAATCAGACCTTTTTTAAACCCAAAAAGGCTTCCGTCTTTTATCTGCATAATCTTTTGCGATTTGAGCCGCTAGAAGATTGTTTCGATTTGATGGATCTTGTGTGGTTTCTTGAATCAATTCTGGCCCATGATTTGAGCTTCCCCAATTTCGTCCAACTACTGTAGATCGGCACTTACGCCATATAAACTTCAAGGGTCCCATGCCGATGCTTGAATGTTTAGCTGTTGTTGTACGAAAATTCAACTAATGGAGAATGAGCGTCCCAATTTCCCTTGAAGTCTATGAACATGCTCGAAAGCATATCTTCAAGAGTTTGAATGGTGCGTTCGGGATTGTCCATCAGTTTGAGTGATAAGCGGTACTGAGATCAATCGTCCCAAAGCGGCTTGTACTACTTGCCTTTGTGAAGTAAAAGACATTCACGATCTAAATAATGTTCGGTACACCATGTCGGTTTACGTTTTTCTGATATAAATACGAGCTAGCTTTTCGTTTTGAAATCTTCGCGGATAGGAATAAAGTGAGCTGATTTTTTTTAAACGATCAATGTTACCCTATAGTGTCATACCCACCAGAAGTGGCGAGGTAACCCGGTAATGAAGTCCATGGTTATGTTTTCCCACTTCCATACGGTATTTCAGGTTGGACCAGAAGTCCTGAGGGTCTTTGATGTTCAGTTTCACCTTGGAACATGTAAGGCATTGGGAAACAAAAACACCAATATCCTTTTTCATTCCGGCCACCAATAGGTGTATCGAAGGCTTGATACATCTTATGGCTCTGGTTATAGAGTATCGCTTTTTTTGAGCTCATTCATAAAAATTCCGAAGGTTGTTGTGGTCAGGAATCCATATGCGATCTAGATAGTACAGAATACCATCAGATTTAGTTTCAATTTAAGTTCAGCTCCACAGGGCAGCTCCTTTTCGTACGTCGTCTTCGTTATGAAACATGTTGGGCTTCTCGAATTTGTCTTTAATGTCGGTTATGATTTGCGAACATAGAAGATGAATGGAGTTCGCATAACCCTTTCGATGAGTGCATCAGCCACCACATTGCCTTGCCAGGGTGGTACGAATTTCACAGTCGTAGTCATTTAGAAGTTCGACCATCTTCGTTGCTCATGTTTAACTCCTTTTGATTGAAGTATGTTGAAGACTCTTGGTCAGTGTATATTTCACACTTAGTACCGTAGAGTAATGTCTCCATATTTAAGAGCGAACACAACGGCTCCAATTCTAGGTCATGGGTGGTGTAGTTATTCTCATGAGTCTTGAGTTGTCTCGAAGCATAAGCTATAACCTTTCCTCTTTGCATTAGAACACAGCCTAGTCCTTTCCCTGACGCGTCGCAAATAAACACGAAGTCATCACAACCTTCAGGAAGAGTGAGGATTGGTGCATCACAGAGTTTTTGTTTAAGGGTTTGGAAGGCTTCTTCTTGTTTGGGTCCCCATATGAAAGGTTTTCCCTTATGAGTTAAAGCCGTGAGTGGTACAACAATGCGAGAAAAGTTTGAAATAAAACGGCGATAAATAACCAGCTGACCAGGAATGATCTTACTTCAGTTGGTGTACGTGGCGCTTGCCATTCTTGTACCGCTTTGATCTTTGATGGGGTCGACATGTATTCCTTGTCATTGACTACATGTCCAAGGAATTGTACCTCTTTTAACCAGAATTCGCATTTGGAGAATTTGGCGTAAAGCTTTTCATTCTCTATAAGTGTAAGGATGAGTCGAAGATGTTCGTTATGATCAGACTTAGACTTTGAGTAAATGAGGATGTCGTCGATGAAGACTATAACAAAACGATCGAGATAGGGTTTGCAGATCTGTTCATTAATCCATGAAGACAGCTGGGCGTTTGTTAAACAAATGGCATGACCATGAATTCATAATGACCATAACGAGTTCGGAAAGCGGTCTTTGGGACGTCTTCTCATGTACTCTGAGTTGATGATAACCAGATCGAATGTCGATTTTTGAAAAAACAGTGGCGCCTTGAAGTTGGTCAGAAGATCATCAATGCGAGGTAATAGATAGCGATTCTTGATTGTTAACTTGTTGAGTTCTTGTAGTCGATGCACATGCGAAACGATCCATCTTTCTTCTTCACAAAAAGGACAGGTGCACCCCAAGGCGAGGAGTAGGCGTATGAACCCTTTGTCAGTAACTCTGCAATTGACTGGCTAGCTTTGCATTTCAGATGGGGCTAACCTATAAGGGAGCTTTGCAACTGGTGTAGCACCAGGTATAAGATCAATGCGGAATTCGACTTCTCTTTACTGGAGGAAGTCCTGAAATGTCGTCAGGAAAAACTTGCGGGAAATCTTTACTACAGGAATGTCTTCAAGTTTCTTCTCTGGTTCCCTTTTTGACGACATGAGCTAAAAACGCGACATAATTATTGCGAAGATATTTTTGAGCTTGAAGACAGGACATTAATCTGAGCCCTTTCGACGAGGTTTCTCCAAAGATTCGTAGAGTCTGACCGTTTGAAAGAGGAATGGTTATAAACTTTTCGCGACATACAACTTCAGCCTGATGATGGCTGAGCCAGTCCCATACCAATTATAATGTCAAAGCTTTCCAACTTCATTGGAATGAGGTCAACTATAAAATTGTGATCGTTTAAAGTGAGAGTACAATTTGCGTATGATGAGTTTAATGAGACTGGTTTCCCGTCAGCAACTTTACTGTTATGGATTCCATGAGCTTATCACGATTTTGGTTAGGATGGGTTCAAACTTAAGGACACAAAATTTTATCCGCGCCAGTATAAAAACAACATGGATGCATAACTACCATTGATAAGGAACGTACCGTTAACCACATTGCCGTCGCTCTAGCCTGATTAGCGTTGATGTTGAAAGCTCTTCCTCTTGCAGGTGGAGGAGCTTGGTTAGCTTGATTCACCGGATTGGCTTGGGCTTGAGCATGATAATGTTCACCAACTTGGACAAGTGTTTCTAAAGTGGCTTGGGTCTCCACAATTGTAGCAAGCCCGCATAGGTTGTACCATGGGATAGTTGGGTTGGTAGTATGATTGGGCTAAATGTTGAGCAGGTGGTAATAGTAGGGGTTGTTGGGCTTGACCCATTATTTGTTGGTGGGTTTGGGTTGAAGGCTGGTGGCGGTTCGTTTCGCTGAGGTATGCGACAGGTTTGAACAGTATGACCTGCGCGACCACAGCCGGTGCAATGTTGGCAGGGATGATCAGGAAAGTGGTGGTATTGGCAACGGTTTGCATTTTGGTAATGGGCCAGGAGTATGGCCTTTTGTATGGTGCAGGTGAAGGGGCAATTGGATAATGGTGCAGCAGAGGGATAGGGAAATTGGTTTGTGTGACAGCGAAGTTTCTGGTGTTACGTTTCCTCTTGTTAGCAAACTTAGAGGAGGAGGTGGAATGGTTTGAAGTTTGGCCCTCAACGGGGGCTTTCTTTTCTCCTCTTTAAACTTACGTTGCGAATTCGATTCTCGGTCAGTTCAGTAGCTAGTTCCATAGCAGCTTCAAGTGTTGCTGGTGAAGTACTGAGAACTGAATCTTGAATTTTCGAGGGAAGACCTCAAATATAATGTCGATTAAGCGATAAACTGGGGTAAACAAGTTAGGGACCATTTGGTTCAACTCTAAGAACCTCTTGTTGTAGGAAGTATGATCTCCCTCCTTTTGCTTCAAAGAATGAAATTCGTCCTCCAACTTTTTAATCTCACTCCTAGGACAGAACCGCATCGTCATGATTTCCCTTAACTCCTCCACGTTAAGGCCATAGCATCATCGATTCCCCTCTTACCCTTTTCAGTATTCCACACGGGGGAGCTACCCCAAATAGTCTCCCGGTTGCGTATCGTACCTTGCGATCCTCAGGACAATCGCAGTTGAGGAAGGTGTTTTCCATTTCCTCAAACCAGTGGAAGTAGAGCAGTGACACCTTCGGTCCCTTCAAATTTAGGAGGATCGCAAGACTTGAAATGTTTATATGAGCACTTGCTGGTAGGAGGGTTGCCGATGTTCTGGTCATTTTGTTGGGGAGGATTAGTGGGATTTGTGGCGAGAGCTTGTTGTACTTGAACCACAATGTCAGGAAGCACCGCGGCCATTTGTTTCGCGATTTGTGTGGCCAAGCGTTCGTGAGACCTTCCTGATCTTTTACCCCCTCGTTGTTGTCTAGCCGACATCTACAGGAACATAATAAAGATTGTGAGTTTATGGAGTCTTTTTAGGTGTCATGTGTCTTAAAGAAAATGAAAATAAATAAATATCATAATGCAACTAATCCATAGGATGTCTTGGGTTTGCTCATGTTGGGCCTCAAATGTCCCCATACCTTCACCTGTATAGTCATGTGGGCCCCCATGACTATTGGCTTGGTAGGATTCACATTAGTATTGGCGATTTAACACTCGCATGACCCGAATGAAAACCACAAAATATGTTTACGAGATGTATGGCCGGAATGTGTCCAGGTGTAGACACAATGACAACTCAAAATGGGGTTAGCTCACACGACGTTTGGTTATAGCATGCTTTGGCCTAATAGGTACTTCCTACTCTCATCGTTAGTCCCCAGGTAGGCAAACTGGTCCTTTATTTTGGATTTATACGAATGCCAAGCCTAGACAGGACGTTCTGACTACCAGGTACTTGTTCCCTTCCAGTTACTACATGCCCATCATGAGAAACTCACTTTGATGAGATTTGAAAATACAAAAATCATTGTAAAAACAATCATGAAAATGATGTGATGTGTGCTTTCATGGATATGATATGTTATGAGAATGTGATTCATGATAGGCATTATATGATAAATATATACTTATGAACATGCTTGCATAACATTGAATGTAACATTTAACATAAAACATATAAACATCATGAAATTTGGCATGTAACAAAACAAAAATCTTAAAAATTTCTAATCAACTATAATATAGGCTCTAAGGGTCTAATAACCTATCCTATATCCCTATAGTTATGGCTCTGATACCAATCTTTCACACCCCGACCCGCAGCGGAATAAAAGTCGGGGCATAATTGGGTTATCACCAAAGCTCATGATATTTACTAATATGTTTCATATTTATTAAGTCAAAATTACATTCTCAATAATCCAAACATGTCCATACAAATACAAAGGAAAAAAAACCAAACTAAACAATCCAAGCTCTAAACCAGTTTATTCTTCTAAGCAATCCTATGTGTTTTTGCTGCAGCTGGTTCACCTGTATCATTTTGTAAAAATGGGGGTCTTTGGGTCAACATAAGTTGACGAGTGAACCTTGTTAGTTAAACATTTATTATTAATTTCTTGTTATTTTTATCAAGGAAAAATTGTACAATAGTCATATGTGAACAAATGTAAATAATCCAACAATAGCAATAACAACCACAAACTATAACATACAATAACATACAATAACATATGAACTTGCATGAATGTATAACATGAATGAAACTGTATATGTTGGCAACGTCACGTTCACGCTCATAATGTAATGGGGAACGGACGGCCTATGATAAACGTATGTACTGAAAATGATAAATGTCTGTGCGATCAAGGCTCAATCAAACGGAGCCGATCGTATGTTGCCACGCCAGGTTCACGCTCATAATGTAATGGGGAACTGCTCAACGCTCATAATGTAATGGGGGAGCGGCGGGCCTATGAAATTGCATGTACTGAAAATGATAAATTTAAATCTAAACAATAACCACACAACAGATGATACAAGCTGAATACACATTTGTTCATGATATGATGTATGCACAATGATTTAAATATAATAAATGGTAAGGCACATGATACACCCAAAAAACGTGATTAAAATGGGGAATTTGTAGAGATTCACTCACATTGGGTGCGTTCGGTTGGAGATGGTGAGATGCGCACGAGTTGGAAGGATTGAACAACGAGAATTAACTAACCTAAATAATAACGGAAGATATAGAAAATGAGTGGATTTTATTAATAATTTTAATAGGATTTTTAGATATATTTTTGTGAGTTTAAGGCTATTTCCTATCTTTAAAAACATTATTTTAAGTATTTTTAATTGACTTTTAAATTAAATTAAATAAATAAAAATATAAAAATATGTTGCTTTTGCGTTGACCGTTGACCGTTGACCGTTTGACCGGTTTTATTGTGTAAATGTATGCGCCGGGCAGGACTCGAACCCGAGACCTCCCGTACGCGTGCACGCAGCTCTACCAACTGAGCTACGTGTCTAACCCAAAATAATCTTGTTTTTAATTATATTTATATACTAATTCAGTTTATTCAAAATTCATTTATTTTTAAAAAGGATTTTAATTATCAACCGGGTGCTGTCAACAGGTCTCGAACCCAGGACCTGTGCTTTAACGTTACACACAGTCCACCGCTGGCTGTGTGTCTAACTTTGTTAATATACAGATTTTTATTATACTTAACATCTAACGGCGAAAAGGATCCGGTTCAGTTAGAAAAATAAAACATTTTTATTACAGAGCATACGTGTGTCAAGGATCGAACTCGGGGCGTTGTGATATGTATGTGCACACAGTCCACCGCTGGGCTGTGTGTCTAACCCGAGATAATATCTAGATTTTATTAAACTTATAATCATCCTACTTCGTCTTCTTCGTTACCGAATTACAGTTTACGATTTCTCTATTGTTTCTTGTTTAATTTGATTGACAAACATTCAACAGACTAATATGAAATGGCAGAGACGATTTTTAGACGTAAACGTACCGGAGAACGATTTATCTCAGAATTCCGGCAAGTCGTCGGCTCTGTTTTTACGGATTTCGACTGAACGAATAAATTAACAGTTTTGATTAGCTAAGTGAGGAATTTAAGTATTAAGCAAGAGTTATCAGAAGGTTTGAATGTCTATACCGTTTTACAGCGGAATATAAGAATTTTCAGAAGTTTTCCGGCGAGCGGGAATTATCCGATATCGACGTCTGAAATTGATTCCGATTGAAGGGTTTGAGTTAGCAATTGCTTAACAATTGATAGACAACGAAAGGATTGAGAGACTTACTGATTTGATGGAAAACACGGTTTTCCGGCGAAAGTCCGGCGAGTCAAAATAGCTTCTCCGGCGGACTGAAAGTTGTGCGAAAATGAAATTGAAAGTTTGCAGAGTGTGTTTGAGTCGCGAGAGGGGACAATGATTGAAGTAATTCAGGAATTGAAAGTTTTCGGTTATTAAAACCGATTCACTCTTGAATTCAAGTTCATTCAAAACAAAATTGATTGGAGTTGTCGGTTGTAGCGGTTTATAATCGGTAAACCGCGAACAATCAAACGTCTTTGGACGCTCGGTGACCGATTTCGGTTACAGTTGGCGTAACCAGCTTGATTTACGATTGACTATAAAACTTAATTGTTTCCTAGCATTTACAGAAAACAACAAGTGGCGGAGTGGTTATATGTGTGTGTGATAAGACTTTGAGATTAAACCCGGCTGACCGGGTTCGAGTCCCGGCAGCCTCATTTTCTTTTTAATTATTTTATTTTTACTTTTTATCAATTATAACTTTTATAGTTTAGTTTGTTTATTAATTATGCATCATTAAAAATTAAAATGGACATAAATACGCAACGAGACATTTATAACTTGATATTCGATTACAAACGGAGCGGGTTTGGAAAACTCGTTTTTGACAAATGTTACAGCCATTCTCAATTTTCAATTTACTTTTCTCTGACATTCCCAAACTAACAAAATTTTAACCCAGTTAGCTGGAGTCAGATGCCACGCCACTAAATAAGTGTCAATCAGATGCCACATCATCAAAAACCACGTTCGCTGCCACACAAGATGCCTGCCACATCATTAGAAAAGTCACGTCACTAAACAAGTGCCACATAAGCAAAAAATTATCCGGGTTAGAGTTCAATTAGTTTGAGAGTGTGTGTCTGAGGAAATAAGTTGAAAGTTGAGAGATGTACAATTTATAACTTGAAAGTGTTATCAACTAATTGATAAAAGTTAAAATTATTTAAATCCAATTTAAAAAAGAAAAATTTCATAATACCACCATTATAGTTGGTGGATTAAATTTAGTATTCATCGGTATTGTCCCACAATGACCCACATCTTTGATCTTTATGCATACATCCGGCCATGGGTACCACCTTGGTTCGGACCACAAACTAAAGAGTTCAACTAGGGCAAGCCAACATCAATGTGCAACTGTCTACTTCGGGTTTTAGTCACAAGTTTTATAAAAGAACATTTTTTTTCAGTTTATGAGTTGTTCTTCAATCAATTATTAGATTGGTTTGGTCCGATTTGAAACTAGGCCGGCATGCATAACAAAATTCATAATTTTATTTTTTCTGAAAGAATAATAAGTTGGTCGACAACCACATAAAATATTGTTGATCACAAACGTAAACGCGGAACAAATTCCGACCGTATAAACACTCTTTCTATAAAACAACCATCAAAATTCTTGCTAGTGGGACACTTAAAGCATTTGTTCTTGATGAATGTTCCTTTTCAGTTTTGTGTTTTTTCGAATTCGAAGCGTTGAACGAAGGTTGGTGTTATTCGCCCCTATTCATACCACAAGCAAGTCATAACAACACGTTTGATTATTCAAAAGTATGACGAACTTTTCTCGTACATGATTATATCGAGGACCAAAACCATCGATTTTTTTTTGTCTAAGGATGTATTCGTATTCGAAGTAGCCGAAAGTGGGGAATAAACTTAATCCCGAAGTTCATGGATGTAAAAGAATATATAGAGAACAATTTTACAATATATTGATGTTATTTGCAATTCAAACTTTGACTCATAAAAGGGGCGGTCCATCTTTATTACTTTTATTTTTTTAGGTTAAAATTGTGGCTTGTAAATGTTATCAACGCATGTTTATTCTGTTTCCTCTGTTCAAAGTTTGAAGTACAAAAATTTCATCACAATGGGACCACTAAACAAGAACAGGAAAATGCTTTAGTTCAAATTCGTTAAACATATAATAAAATAAATATTTTTTTACTTTTATAAAAACGTCCATGAATTATGATATTCTATACACCCATGGCCTAGCGGTATGATAATTGTCTTCCACAAAACTGAGGTGAGTTCAAATTCTTATATGTACAAATTGATACATAATTTAGGTGTGAGTGAATTTTAAATTTTGTCAGTTATCTTTATACCCATTTTCAGGCGGTGTCCTTTATCATTAAAAATGTCGAGTTTTGTACTTTATGTTTTCAAATTTTGCACGTTATGTCATTTGAGGCTAACTCAGATAGTTTTTAACGTTGAATAAGATCATGTGCTTGTCACATAAGGTTACTTTTGGAATTTTTCCTATTTAATTAAAATATATGTTAATTAAAAAATAGAATATAAATAACCAAAAACTCTCTCCCTCTGTCAAGCCCTTTCTCTCACTAAACTCTCTTCCTCTTCTCTCTCTCTCTCACAGGAAACTCCACCAAAGCACCAATCCTCCATTAAAAGACCTGCAATTAAAAGCCCAAACCCAAAACCTTACCAATCTCCCACCTAATCACATGTTAGCGGTCCCCTCATTCAAATATGGTTAAAGGGAGCTGTGGCGACGAGGAGGGGTTAACGACGGGCAGATCTAGAGGTGTTCGGACATTATTTGTTCCGGCAACATACTCCAACTTGTTCTTGCGGTTGTTTGGTGGTGGAGATCGGATGTGTGGTGGCGGTGGTGTGGCAGGGGAGGATGTGTGGTGGTGGTGGTGCTGGTTGCGACGGTTGTAACACCCCAAAAATTATATATATATATAATTAGGGATGTTTAAACTACTTAATGGTAAGTTGTTAAATAATAAAAATCATAAATTGGGATCCTATGTATGCTAAACCAAACATGAGGGACTAAATGTGTCAAACTAAGAAAGATGATTTATTAAAAAGAAAACTAAAACACAACACATACTTATGTGCGTGTATGTGTGTGAGCAACCAGAGAAGAGAAGAAAGAACACCCAAATCTTCATCACTAAATTGATCAAATTGAAGGGTGGATTGGGACTCTTGTTTATGCATGTGTCAAGAACATTGATCACCCATACTTGTATAACACAAGGTAAGCTGTAATTTTGATTTTGGTGACACTTGAATCCTTGTGTAAAACTTGGATGATTAAAGTTCTTGAATAATTGATTGATATTGTGACCTAAGGGATTTATAATCTAGGTGTAGAATCATAATACCAACTAAAATTAGTTGATAAATTTATAAGAATTAGATGTTGAGATTAGTATGTTTGTATGAGTAAATGGGTTTTTGACTTTAGTATGAAAAACCCTAAGTGTTTGTGTAAATAATGAAGGTAGTGAAATTAGTTGATTGAAGTTTTCAAATTAATGGGAATTACGAAGAGCAATCGAAACTTATTTGGTTGAGATTCTTGACTAGCCGAGGTTTAAATAGAACTAAAATGGCTAGCTATAATATACGCACGTGATGTTTGATGAAATGCCTAAATGAATTGCCAACTTTATTTAATGAACAAAAAAAATGTTGATAGAAACGTGAAATAGTATATTTGGCAAAATTACATGCTTTAGTTATGAGCCGAGAGGTCCTAATGATATTTGGCTTGTAAACTTTAGGCACCACAAGAGAAGTATCGGGAAATCAAGTCGGTGCCGACACACGTTTGAAGGGAAAGCTTTAAGGTACGCGGCTTATCTTTTATAGCGTATTATTATATTTGACTTGCTTTGATGATAAACGGATCAAAATAAGGGAAATAATGAAGGTTTGGTTGAATAAGACGATGGATTTCTTTAAACAACCAAACGGGTCAAAATAAGAGAAATAATGAAGGTTTGGTTGAATAAAACGATGGATTTCGTTAAACAACCAAACGGGTCAAAATAAGAGAAATAATGAAGGTTTGGTTGAATAAAACGATGGATTTCGTTTAAACAACCAAACGGGTCAAAATAAGGGAAATAATGAAGGTTTGGTTGAATAAAACGATGGATTTGGTTAAACAACCAAACGGGTCAAAATAAGGGAAATAATTAAGGTTTGGTTGAATAAAACGATGGATTTCGTTAAACAACCAAACGGGTCAAAATAAGGGAAATAATGAAGGTTTGATTGAATAAAACGATGGATTTTGTTAAACAACCAAACGGGTCAAAATAAAGAAAGTAATGAAGGTTTGTGTAACATCCGTCGAAAAACGGGTTTCCAAAACCCGCTTCATTTATCAGTCAAACATTCAGTTATAAAGTTCGTTGCGTATTTTTGTTTCATATTAATTTTAAACAATACATAATTAATAAATATATTAGAATTTAAAATCTATAATTGAAAATTAATATTAAATAATGAATAAAAAAAATAAAAGGAGACGCCGGGTTTCGAACCCGGGTCACCCGCTCAAACAAACACACAACACACCACCAGACTACCCGTGTAACATCCGCCAAAAAAAACCGGATTTACCAAACCCGCTCCGTTTATCAACCGAACAATCAGTTAAAAATTTCGTTGCGTATTCAATGCCCAAATTAATGTTAAACGATACATAATTAATAAGTATATTAGAATATAAATTTTTTTTTTAAAAAGTATTGAAAATAATGAGATAAAAATAAATGGCTGAAGCCGGGTTTCGAACCCGGGTCAACCAGATACAAGCAACGACTTAACACACACACTTCCAACCACTCCGCCACTTGTGATGTTTGTTAATATATTGAACCAATTAATACATAAATCAATCTGGAAATCAAAACCCAGTTACTCAACGCGCCCAAATCCGTTCACGTCGGAAATCCCGACAGTTTCGTCAACTTTGGCCGATTCTTTTTGGTCATAACGTATGTCTTAACAGCAAGATCGGTTATAACTGAAGAAATTCATCAATTTCATTCATTTCAATTAAAGACCGAAAAATACAATTCAAAATTCGGGAGTTATACTTTCTTCATTCAGTTAGGCTCGCGAATTCTATCAAACACACTCTTCATTTCACTCAGAAAGCTTCGCCGGAAGTCACCGGATTTCTCTGTGAATTGACCGGAAAGTTTCGCCGGAAAACCGAAATCAACCCATCTTTTCTTCTTACCCAAAAATAAGATTATAGG
Source organism: Scalesia atractyloides (assembly GCA_947069175.1). Taxonomy (NCBI): domain Eukaryota; kingdom Viridiplantae; phylum Streptophyta; class Magnoliopsida; order Asterales; family Asteraceae; genus Scalesia; species Scalesia atractyloides. The sequence goes on along the minus strand of CAMTDV010000505.1, from coordinate 4,891 downwards.
ACTCGTACTGACATCAATCCCACTCACTTTAAACCTCTGAAGAACCTCTGACGCAAGAAATTGCACTCGCCGGAATTCTCTGCAAGTCGCCGGAAAACCGGGACTTTCATCTTCACGGTAATTATCTCGATATTTCTGTTTCATTCCATTATAAGACAATTTCTAACACCATTTCATCGCTCATAATCAACCCCAAACGACATTGCCGGATTTTTCTGTTTTCGCCGGAAAATTTCTGAAAGTTTCAGAATCACGCTGATAACCGGTATGATCATGTAATCTACTGATAATCATTACTCATTAGTTCAATTTCACATCTAATCCCTCCAATCTGCTAATTAACTCTAACAGTTGAAAGTCACCAGAACAGAGCCGACGAGCTTCGCCGGATTTTCTGAAGAAGACGATATGTTCGGTATTTTCTTTCCCCAAACTCTTCGATTCAATACTTTCCAATTGTTCATCTTGTTCATTAACCGAATTAATCAAGTATCAGTGCTGTGACTGATGTCTGTGTTTTGAACGAAGAAGACGAGTTCAGATATGGCATAAGAATAATTAAAATCGGAATTATAAACGGGTTAGACACACAGTCCAGCGGTGGACTGTGTGCACATAAAAAACATACACGTCCCGAGTTCGATTCTTGATACACACCTTTGCAGTAATAAAATGCCTTTTTGTTTAAGACTGAACCGGGTTAACTCCGCTATATGTTAAGTATAATAAAAACTAGGATAGTTACCAAGATAGACACACAGTCCAGCGGTGGACTGTGTGCCAAACTAAACCACAGGTCCCGGGTTCGAGACCTGTGGAGCGCACCGAGTCATCACAGTTAAAATCTTTTTAAAAGATAAATGATTTTCGGATTAATCTAATTAGTATATAAATTTAACTAAAAACAGAAATATTTCGGGTTAGACACGTAGCTCAGTTGGTAGAGCTGCGTGCACGCGAACGGGAGGTCTCGGGTACGAGTCTCACCCAGCGCATACATACACACGGTTCGACCGGTCAACTGGTCAACGGTCAACGGTCAACGGTCAAAAAGTCAACATTTTTTTATTATTTTTATTTATTTATTTTATTTAAAAATCAATTTAAAATACTTAAAAATAACATTTTTAAGGTTAGAAAATAGCCCAAGACTCACAAAAATATATCCAAAAATTCTATTAAAGTTGTTAATAAAATCCATTTATTTACCTTACTTTTCATTATTAATTAGGTTAATTATTACTCGTCGAGCAATCCTCTAAACTCGTGCGCATTCATCATCATTCACCGAACGCACCCACTGTGAGTGAATCTCTACAAATTCCCCGTTTAAATCACGTTTTTGGGGTGTATCATGTGTCTTACTATTTACTATATTTAAATCATTGTGCATACGTCATATCATGAATAAATGTGTATTCAGTTTGTATAAACTGTTTGTGTGATTATTGTTTAGACTAAATTTATTATTTTCAAGTACATGCAATTTCATAGGCCGCCGCTCCCCATTACATTATGAGCGTTGAGCATGTTCCCCATTACATTATGAGCGTGAACCTGGCGTGCCAACATACGATTGGCTCCATTTGATTGAGCCTTGATCGCACAGTCATTTTTCATTTTCAGTACATGCAATACGATCGGCTCCGTTTGATTGAGCCTTGATCGCACAGACATTTTCATTTTCAGTACATGCAATACGATCGGCTCCGTTTGATTGAGCCTTGATCGCACAGTTTATTTATGTTATATATTTATGCCTGTTGATATGTTATTGAATGCTGTTGATTTGTTAATGTATGTTATTAATTGTTGTTATTGTATGCTGTTGGTTTGTTAATGTAAGTTATTGTTTGTTGTTTGTTGTTTGTTGTTGTATGCCAATTGATGATATTGTATGTTTATTTACATTTATTCATATACGAATATTGCACGATTTTTCCATATTAAATACAACCAGAAATAAATAATAAAAGTTTTCTAACAAGGTTCACTCGCCAACTTTTTGTTGATCCAAAAACCACTTTTACATATGATACAGGTGAACAGGATGAAGCAAGGAAAACATAGGAAATTGCCTTAGAAGAAAAATAATGAAGTTTAGAAGGATGAATTGAACATGTTGTATTTGTTTGATACGATTGTATGACTTCTATTAAATTGAAATAATAAATATGAAACATTATAATAAATGTCATGAGCTTTGATGATAACCCAATTATGCCCCGATCACCTGTTCCGCTGCGGGTCGGGGTGTGACAACCCGCACTTTTTGTGAAGTAATTGAAATCAATAAATATATGTATTCGGGCCATACGAGTCATCTGCGAGATTCAAGTGAGTAACCGCTCTGATTCAATCATATAACTTTGAGCATACGTTTTGATTCTTACAGGAACGATTATAACAGTCAACCTTTAACCGAAATCACAGGAAAGCATTAACTCGCAAACCGTTATGCTGAATCATTGTTACAATTACCGTTTTTGAATTTTAAATCAAGTTGTGATCTTGGAAGTCACTAAATACTGTCAGACAGGAAACCCAACTCGCTTATTCACTCAAATCGACTCTCAACACTCTCTGCTCGATCCTCCTGTCACCACCGGATCTCCCACCGGAAATTTCTCATCGGAAGTCTTTCGCCGGAATTCGCTGCAAGTAACCGAAAGTTATCGCCAGAAAACCGGATCTATCCCAGTATTGCCTTACTCTATAAATAGGACTTCTAGAACTGCGACAGAAGTCACCCACACTCACCTTAAACTCCCTATAAAGCCTCTGTCGCAAGTTATACATCGCGGGAATTTGGTGCACTCGCCGGAGATTGGCACCGGAAAACCGAGATTCTACTTCTAGTGGTATATTTCTTTAACTTCTCTATCTATTATTCTGTATGTTACGAATCTTTGAACAATCACCCAGAATTGTTTAAAAATCGATTTCAGGCGGGCTTTGGGTTTAATGAAGAAGATGAACTGAAACCAATAGTTAAATGAATTTGAAATCGGAAATTATACCGGGTTAGACACACAGTCCAGTGGTGGACTGTGTGCACTTAAAACAAATGGTCCCGGGTTCGAGTCTTATTACTTACAACGATCCATTCACATCACCAATCTTTTTAAATGGATAAAAACATAAGTTAATCGAGCAAGTATATAAATATAATATAAATTCTGTCTATAACGGGTTAGACACCCAGCCCAGTTAGATGGGCTGGGTGCAATATTAAGTCGATAGCCATGGGTTCGAAACATGTCATGCACGCCGGTTCGAGGGATTATAAATCCTTTTTAAATTAAATAATTTCTGATATGTTTTAACTAGTATATATATATAATTAAAATGAGATTTATTTCGGGTTAGACACGTAGCTCAGTTGGTAGAGCTGCGTGCACGCGTACGGGAGGTCACGAGTTCGAACCTCACTCAGCGCATGGAATAAACACGGTCCGACCGGTCAACGGTCAGAGTAAAAAGTCAACATTTTTATTTTTTATTTTTTTATTTAACCAGAAAATTATTTAAAAATACTTAAAAATAATATTTGTAAAGTTAGAAAATGTCATTAAACTCACAAAAATAAATCTAAAACTCCTATTAAGATTATGAATTAAAAATATTAATCTCAAATAAAATCCATTTATTTACCAAACCATTTCGTTATTATTTTAGGTTAGTTTTCCTCGTCGATCAAATCCAAAAATTCGTACGCATTCATCGTCATCAAGGAACGCACCCACTGTGAGTGAATCCTTACAAATTCCCCTTCTTATTTATGTTTTGGGGTGTATCATGTGTCGCTCTAAATATTTCGTTTATTCAAACTTGTGCTATTACCATTATATGACCTAAACTTATGATGTAAATATTGTTTGTTGTGATACGTGTTTACATTTTGTCAAGTTACATGCAAAACATTCATTAGGCCCATCAGTTCCTCGTGGGAGACGAGTTGAACATCGCGTGCCTCATTCGATCGGCTCCGTTTGATTGAGCCTTGATCTCATTGTTCATTCATTTGGTGTGTGTGCTTGTGCATTTATTGATATTATGTGTTTTAAGATTAAATTTACATTTACGTTTATTCATATTTGGTTATGGACAATTTTATTCAAATAACCAACATAACTAATCCTTTCAAATATTTAAATGAGATTCACTCGCCAACTTTTTGTTGACCCAAAAACCCTATTTTTACACATGATACAGGTGGACAGGTTGAAGCAAGGAACACATAGGAAATTGCCTTAGAAGAAAAATAATGAAGTCATGAAATATGTATTTGAATATGTTGTACTTGTATGTTTATTGTAATGTTCTTCTTTAAAAAGAAATAATAAATATGAAACTTTATAGTAAATGTCATGAGCTTTGATGAAAACCCAATCATGCCCCCACTACCATTTTCCGCTGCGGGTCGGGGTGTGACAGTTTGGTTGAATTAAACGATGGATTTTGTTAACAACCAAACGGGTCAAAATAAAGAAAGTGATGAAGGTTTGGTTGGATAAAACGATGGTCTTTGTTAAATAACCAAACGGATCGAAACTTAGTTGTGGCATATGTTTTGAGGGTGTATGAACTATTTGTGTAATAATCAGGGAAAGGGTAAAATCGGAAATTTGGTACAAATCGAATAGTGAAAATGTAAACTAATTTATAATTTAACTTAGAGTATTGGGTGTAACTACTAAAACGGTTTTACATATGAAGAATATACTTGAATAGTTAAATCGTCGAAAATATGCTAACGGGTCAAATTGTCCAACTCATGTAGTTGAACATAAATGATGCGTAATACGTAAACAGGAGTAATAGCAAAATGGAAACATGAAGTATCAGTTTACGAACGTTTTCTGAAGTTACCGAGTTACGCCTTAGAGTG